>JAYMTK010005586.1:0-10103 GCA_036897405.1 Pelargonium myrrhifolium
AAATGTTTGAAGTAAATTTAAACAAGGTAGTGAATTGTCACAACATAAATTACAGAGGATAGTGAAATGTTTTAAGTATAAGATTTTCTTGGGGGTATTTTCGTCTTTTCAACAACAAAACTGACGGAGTTATGACGGAGGGGTTTTTTGTCTCTATTTTGAAACTTCAGGATAGTGAAAAATATCATTCAAACTTAAGGGTAGGAAATCGTAATTATCCCTTGTTTTTACAAGTAAAGACTCTTCTAAGAGTAGTTTTTATCATGTTGATGTAAACGTGACAATTCAGATTTTGGATCAAATTTGTTCGGTTTCAGATTGTTTGGATTTTTTTGAATTGGAATGACGTTTGGATTCAAGCGTGAAATGTGTGGATTCGTATAGATTTGTCTAATCTAATTTGATCCTTACTTTCATGGGAAATATTCAACCTTTCATAATTAATTTGAAACATGATCAAATCAAATCAGTTTCTAGTCTGATTAAATTTTAAATTCAAATTCCAACTCATATGATAGTCACAATCTTACTAAGTTTTTGAAGTCAAATGAGTTTCATTATCAATTTGTTGAAACCAAACGACCTCATTCTTCTAGTTTGCCTTGTCATGACATGACATCGACAACGAGGCCATCCAAAAAATTACAACTCTAATCGACGAATTATAACGTGACATGTGGCGCCCGTGCGCCATGACATCAAGAGAGCAGGGACGGATGCAGGAGATGGGGTGTGGGGGTTGTTGCCCCCACTCATGTATTTTTATTATTTTTTGATTTTATCCCTACTAATTTTTAAATTTTGCTCACTGAAATATTATTTTTTCAATATGCTCTGTTAGTTTATAACATTTGTTCCATTGCTCTATAATTTTGCCTCCACTGAGTAAGTATTCTGGATCCGTCCTTGGTCGATAGCATGTGCTCAAGACACTCGATTGGGGACAAACTTGCTCCCGGATCCATTGCGCGCATCCTGAGTCTTGGGTTGCGCTGAAAGTTACTTGAGAGTGCCTAAAGCCACACGTTGTTGCATCCAAAAGCGCACGTCGTGACAATCAACCACACACAATAAAGAATAAAGCTTGGGATACATGAGGGCGTCCACTTCGTCTGTACGTCCGACTGACCATTCGTTTGTCCATCCAACTAACCAACAATTTGTTTGTCCATACGTCCGACCGATTGTCCGACCATACGTACATCCGAACGAACACATTCGTTTGTCCATATGTCCAACCGGCCTTCCATACATCCGACCGGTCGTCAATCCGCACATCCGACCAACGCTTGTTCGGCCGACCGATCGACCATTCGTCTTTCCATCCAACTGATCGACAATTCGTTTGTCCATACATCCGACCGACTGTCCGACCATACGTACATTCGTCTGTCCATATATCCGATTGACCTTCCATACATCCGACCGGTCATCCATTTGTACATCCATCCGACCGAACGTCTGCCCGAAAACATTTGAACTGAGATGAAGACGCTTTAAACTCTTCAAGCCTTAAGAGGAACGAGGTTAAGTCCACACAAGCAAAGATATAACTCACAAGTCTTGAAACCTCAGGACTTTACCCTGCGATAAAGGCTCCCAAGAGCGTTAGCATACCCCTCGGCGCACGAGGGATATACGGGAACCGTCGGCCTCTTCCGGCGCGCGCACGCAACGCATCCAAGAGTTAAAATTTCAAGCACCAAGGTGAGCCCCACCTCAATATAAGTCAATCATGCGATGACACGTGACATATTCATGACTCATGAGGTTAGTATAAATACCCCCTCATAGTAAGAAGAGAGGAATCTTTATTCTCTCATTTTTCATTTTCTCTCTCTAAGAAGCTCTTTAGAGCCTTTGTGTATCCCAACCGAGATTTTATCCTCACGCCTGAGGCGGCGTCCCGAGAACACCCTGAGTACTCCGTTATTCGGTGTGTTTACCTTGGAAAGTCACAGGTCTAACGGACGTCGCCGGCGAACCTCGACATTCGAGACGTACATTGGCTATTGAGATTAGACAAGAGAGTTGAGACTTATGGAGTTTCACACTTAAAATTTTCTTAGCACGTGCACAAAACGATATTCTAGCGTGTCGTATTGACCAAGATGTCCAAACGAAGCAAATGTGATTTGAACATTTTACTATTACATTACAACAACATTATGATTGAATTACACTAAGATATATTGACCCATAACAAAAATTAATAAAGATTTTCAATAGATTTGATCAACTCACCTAATTACAAATTTCCTGCTAGGATTCATTCTGAACTTCCTTCTTTAGTCTCCAAAGTACACATGAAATGTGAAAGATTTGGCCTCCAAAATAAAAAAATAAAAAATAAAAAAGTTTCATTTTGGTTCTCCAATAATCTATTTTATTTCAGTTTGATTCCTAATTATCATATTGTTCTAATTTGGTCTCAAGCTATGCCATTTTATTTCAAATTGATCCAATTCGTAGCAGTGTTGTATGAAAGTTTTTTCTGAGAAATTTTGGTTCGCGTGACGCTTAGTTAGCTAAATTTACTATGGACCATTTTGAAACAAAATAATCTAATTCGTAAATTTAGCCAACTTTAGCACCGCCGTGTAAACAAAAAAAATCTAGAAAAAACATTGTCACTTCAAACCTAATTTAGCAGCACTGCTCTGAATTGGACCAATTCAAAACAAAATAGTATAATTAGAGGACTAAACTAAAACAATAAGAATGATCAAACCGGAACAAAACGAATAGTAAAAGGACTAAAATGAAACATTTCTAAAAAACAAACAAACAAAATGTAAAAAAAAAAAAAATGGTATTCAACTTTATTTTTGTTAGATATGGCCATTAAAGCCACAAAAATTTAAAGGTCTAAAACATATAATCATCTGTTATCCACAACTGAACAATGCTAGATAGATACAGTATAAGTAAACAAACTGTTCTACATATTTTTCTGACCATAAACTGCATAATAAAAAGATGTATATTTCTTGCTATGCAAAAAAGAAGAAGAAAAAGAGACCATAAACAAACACAACTTACTGCATTTTCGAGCGAAAATCTTGCAATCCGCGAACCAATCACTGATCATTGGCACTCCCTCTGTCGTAACTTTCATTGCCATTGCTGTTCTTGCTCGTACTATACGGGCTGAGGGGCGGGAAAGAAGGCACGCTATGTAAAATGAATTTCCCGCCACTTCTCAGGCTTCGTAGAGAGCTTGAACCGAGCCCTTGTGACCGGAACTTTGGAGGGGACACTCGTTTCTGATTTGGCGAGCTGGCTTGCACGGGCTTGGTGGGTGTAGAGGAAGCTTCGGTGAGCATTTGAGGTGTGTTGCTATTTTGCATAATGTCCTCGTAAGTTGCATAGTCATTATTGTTGTATAGTTGCTGTGAGCAAATGTTGTGTGGGTACTGCCAATGAAAGGAGGGATCGGATTGGAGATGGTCTTGTGGGGGTTCGGGGAAGTTCGGGATATTGGGTGGAGCGGAGTAAACTACTAGTTCTGAGCAAGGATGGGATAATGGGGTGAGATTGGTTGTGTTTTCGAGTTGTTGATGCCATATTGATGAGAATTGCTCGGGTCCTGCTGCAGCGTTGATGCTGGTCCGGGTTTGCCCTGTGTCTGCCTTCTCGTGAGACTCGTTTTTCCATCTTTCGACTCTTCTGTAAACTGTTTCTGCAAAGAACTTAGATAACGTAACTTGTTTGGAAAGAATGTTATATATGCAAGTGCTGAATGTTTATTTCTCCATACCGAGATAGCGTTTAGATTAAAATTTTGGGGTAATTACGCAAAACACCCATGACTAACAATATATTCTTCACTGCACCTAACTACCCAACAGTTTATCTTTGAGTTTTCGCAAGTTAAAAATTACGGGAAAATACACCCTCTCACCACGTGAGAGAAATGTGCATATTTTTAACAAAAACATAGGATTGATTATAATTAGGTGCACATTACCCTCACGTGATGAGAAAGAATGTGTTTTTCCGCTAATATTGACTTCTAAAAACTGAATGATAAACTACAGGTAGTTAAGCACCGTGAAAAATTAATTTGTTAGCCATCTGTTTGTATTTGTGGGCAATCTGAGCTTCTAATTAAGGCGCAAGTATTTGCACCATTTGTTCAATGTTCTTGAGCATTGACTTCTGCTTTAGTTTGTGTTTTACGACTTTGCAAATTGATGACAACGTTACAGTGTTTGGAGAGAAGATCCAATCATATAAAAGACAATAAAAATGTCGTAAAATGAAATCACCAACTCTTTCTGATGGCAAAGTGTATGCTGTTATATCATATGAAAATTTCGAAGACTTTATAGAACAGAGGTATGAGTACATTCTGACCTGCTTTTGCACCAAAAGAATTTTTGCAACCATCACATCGACATGCATCAGAGCATCCAACTTTAGACTGGAAAAAAAAAAAAAAAAAACAAGCGTTGTATAAGTAAAATGAATCCGAAAGCAAATCTCTAGTACTAATCTTCATGACTTCATGACCCAACTCCTCATCGTGTTTCAATTAACCCGAAATGATAATTATTATAGGGTAAAATGCTTAATTGTAGTTTTACACTCCTAAGAAGAAGAATATGAAAATTCTGAAAAGAAAAGAAAGTTGGAGAAATTACGGTAAACAAAAAATCCAAATTAAAAAAGTTAGTTTATAGTGTTGGAATCTTAATATGGGTGTAAACTGTAAAACTATAATTACGTCAAGTTCAGAGTTTGAAAAATTAAAATAAAAAAAGGATAATGACATGATAATCATGTCGCAACTCCTAGATCTGACATGATAATTATGTTTATTATGTTTCAATTCTACCCAAAACGATAATCATCGTGAGATTTACTTTTGCAGGAACAATACAAGATCAGTTAAGATGTGGATTCAAGACAGTGCGGTGATTTACAAAAATACATATATACTACTAAATTAAGAGTAGAAATTGACCTGATAGCATTCACAATATTTTTTCAGACATTTCGACTTCTTGCAATTGCATCCTCGTTTATGCCTGGCTGAGGCTGGGGTTGTCCAGTTCCCGTCTTCCTGTGAATTGTTTTCGCACTTCAGATACTTCACATTCAATAAGAAAATTCACTAAGCACGTATATTGATAAGGAACTTACAACCATATCCGTTGGAGAATCCATGGCATGCTGCTTAACAATCTTTGGAGCAAATGCAAGCGGATTGCGGGATTCAATTTGTTGTCGTGTATCCTGAACTGTGTCCTCAAATTCGGGTTTATTAAAGCAATTTGTGCATGCACACGAATCAACACAGTAAATTCCTGCTGCAAAGCACTCACAGTAACTGCATACAACAAAAAACAAAAGCTGATATAAACTTTGAGAAAGTCTCAAGTATTCATATATGGATACATTTCTAATATAGCTGGCAATTTGAGACACAACACGAGTTAAGCGTATTTGGGCTCAACGCATTTATAAACATGTCGTGTTCGTGTTGGACTTGTGAAACACACAGGACACGTTAACCTGGTTAATGTTCTAATAGTTATTCCATCCCATCTCTCACTCACAGCTCTACACTTATCGTCCGAATCTATTGCACTAAGAGAGTGGAAAAGAGAATTTAAGCAACATCAACTACAATTCACTTTCTCTCGTTTAAAGCAAAACAACACGGACACAACACGCCAATATGATTATATAGCACATAGTTAATATCTAACACAACACGTCAACATGAATTGCCAGCTCTGATTTCTAAGATGATGTGCAAGTGTTTATTATACTCTCCAATTAACTTACAGTTTCAAGCATTTGGACCTCTTGCAATTGCATCGTTTGCAGCCATCGCTTTCACCGGTGATTGCCCCTCTCTTCCTACACAGATATCCAAAACCCTGAAGTTCAGTAGGCAATGTCCAAAGAATACAAAACATTTAGGCATAGTTTGGATTAGAATTTATGTTTAGGAATGAGAATCAAGAATGAGAATGGGAACGATATTTTCATTTTTCATGTTTAGATTCATATTCCCATTCCCATTCCAAAGTTTTCAATCCAAACGCTACCATAAAATATTTACCTGAATGAAATTCTCATTCTTCATATTTGGATTAGTAAATATTTGGTCATGAGATTAGCTTCTATTCTAAAATTTTAAGTCAAGATGTGTACTTGCCTCTTCCTTTTTGGGCTCCCTTGGTTCAACCCTTCAAATCTATGAGTATTTTGTGAGACGAGAATTATTTCGTCACATGAATCCGGACGCCGCTCAACTTGCATCAAATGCAGTGAATCGCTCATAGGCTTTGTAGTAGAGTTAGTAGACTGAAAATTTGTCGGATTAGCTGCTACGACAATTTGATTTTCTGGCTGATCACCACGTACTTGGGCAGATAACTTTTCAGATACACCTAATGTTGAGCTACTATCTAAGTTCTTCGCATAATCATGGCTCCATTGAGGCACTAGCTTCAAATTCAAGCCAATGGACACAGACCTACCAAGACTATTCAAATGTAAACCGACACCAGATATCGGAAGAGGAGCTGACATGGAAGAGTTTCCCGATATAACCGTTTTAGATGGAAAAGGACGAGAATGGGAAGTTACGGTTCCACCAAAGCTGACTGGTTGTGCGCTGCTGCAAAATCCTTTATGATTTACGTCAGAGAAAAACTGTTTGTTTGTTAAGCTAGTGGGTAATCTTGAATCGGCAATGTCACAAGTTGGGTTCTCCGAATTATAGCTGTTACATCTTGTAATGCTTTTGCCGGCGTCTGAAGCCTCAAACTGAAGATGTCTACGTATGCCACGCTGATTTTGATTCGCGTCCTACATTTAGCACAGAAATTATTCTACAGCAAGAAGCCTAAGAAAAAAATGACAACACAACGCATAGTGAATACCATGGTATTGTCTCTGTTTGATTCTGGTCTTGAACTCGCATTATGATCATCAGAAGCCTCAGCGGACTGCTTATAATCAGTTGGCGGTTGACAACTGTAATCCTGTTTATCATTAACAGAAGTATCAAAATTTCCAGCATCAAACTCGATTCTATTCAAGAATACGTAATAAGAACCTCTATTCACCTCGGGAACAGAATGTTCTCCAGAAACCGGGTGTAGATACACATTGGGCTCAACATTGTTCGCATCAAACATTTCATTGGTCCTATGTTCACTTGTGGTTTCAGCGAGTTTAAGTGAACTAAGAGGCAAAACCCCCTCAGCTTGTTCTTTAGTTCCTGCATCACCATCATCAGCTACACAATTATGTGAATTGGTTGCATCATTAGCTGACTGTGACGGTAATTTTGTTGAATTCTCACTGTCCGGTTTGACTGGATCGGTCAGATAATCTTCGACCGATTCTGAAGGAGGACTACAAGTCTGAGTTTCGTTCTCCGAGCAAGGAACGTGCACAGTTTTTACTTGGGTGTCACATTGTCTACGAGCATCTGCATCGACTGTGAGATTCACATCTCTGCTAATAAGGAAAAATAAGACCCATTAGTGTAGCGTTATAGATGGTTCTCTAATTACAAAGTGTAGAGCTCTTTATAAACACTCAAGGCATCTCGTACCTGAACCTGGGTTCTTGTCGCGGATCTAAATGGGGTGATGTGAACACTGGATGTGGAGAACGGAAAGTAGCATCTGCAAACCTTGGTATATAAGGCCCTGTCTTTTCGGGCTTTAACGGAGAGAGATTTACGAAAACGGGAGATTCCTAAATCAAACAAAAAAAATGGTAAAAACAAGACATGCATATTTGGTATGTTATAAATCATTGCATCTAAAGTATGACAACTAAACAACCTAATATCACGGTACATGAGAAGTTTCACGAGCATAGAAGCTCTGGTGATAATGATTATGTTACTATTCACTTGACATGACACCAATTGGTACATGATTCGATTTGAATTGAGATATATGTGAGAGAGAGAGAGAGATTTAATGCAACCCGGACATCTTGATACAATGAAATGGAATGACCTAAAAAACACCAGACCAACAACTCCGACCACTGACCCAGAAACCAAAAAGCACCCAAAACAAAATCCAACACAGCCACACATACCAAATCAATGTACAATCGATCTCAATTACACAACAGATTATCCCTCATTTCAGAACTTGTCCATGAACCAAAAAGGATTCAAAATGAAATGTAGCACAGCCAGTCCTCCAAAAACAACAGTAAGATCTCAAACACACACCATCCACAACAAAAATAAAAAATCACTGGATTTTCCCAGCAACCAATCAGTGTCCCCAAAAGACTCAATAAATGGAAATAACCCAAGACACACCCAAACCCATGAAAACTCCACTCATACACACTCCAATACTCCATCCACAACAGAAACTTCCCAGATTTTCCAGGCAACCAATCAGTGCCCCGAAACCCAAACCATCACAAACAAACACCCCAACACGTCAAAATGACCCACCCCACAAAAATTATATATGAGATCAGACTGTTTCCTGAATTTGCAGAACTTGCCCACAAACCAATAATTCCCCAAAATGAAATGTGGCATAAACAGTCCTCCAAAAACAATAATAAGATCTCAAGCGCGCTCCCACAACTGAAACTCCCAAGATTTTCCCAGCAACAAAATCAGTGCACCAAAATAAAATCAGCCCAACCAAACACCCCTTGACACACCCAATCCACAAAAACTTAAAACCACCCCAGATTACACCAGTTACTGAACGTTCAGAACTTGCCCACCACCCAAAAAGAATGCCCAAAACAAAATGTAGCACAACAAGTCGTCCAAAAACAATCCTAAGATCTCAAAACACACTCCAATTCTCCATCAACAACGAAAAACTCCCTAGATTTTCCCAGCAACCAAACAGTGCCTCAAACACACAAACAAGCACCTCAAGGTCCCCAACAAACCAAAATGACCCAAAACACAGAAATCCCAGATTGCACCATTTCCAGAATTTTCAGAACTTGCCCACCACCCAAAAACTGCCCAAAATGAAATGTAGCACAACCATTCGTCCAAAAGCAATACTAAGATCCCAAGCACAACACACTCCAATTTTCCATCAACAACACAAACTCCCTAGATTTCCCCAGCAACCAAACAGTGCCCCAAAACACAAAAAAGCCACTCCAAGGTCCCCAACACACCGAAATGACCCAAAACACAACAATCCCTCCCCAGATTCCCCCATGTCCAGACCTTCCAAAACCCACCCACCACCCAAAAACCGCCCAAAATAAAACCCATCTCATCCAAACACAACCCACAATCTCACACACAACCGCTCCAGATTTGACAAACAAGAACCAACAACCCCCAAATTTCAGCAACACCAAAACCCACATAAAAAACAGACTCAACATCCAAAAAGCCAAAACCTTTACCTCCATTGGAGAAGAAGAAGACGCAACACCAGCCTCAGAAGACGGAACCAATCGATTCGGTTCCGGAGACGAATCCATGATCGAACTGAAGAAAAAGAAGAAGAACCCTATGACTCCCTCTCCGCATCTTATGTCTGTGTCTCTCAGTGCTTAAAGAGGGTCTGCGAGAGTGACACCAAAAACAACAGACTCGCATTTCGCATATTATCCTTCGTTTGAACCTGCATGCCAAGCGGGAATGAGCGTTACTCACAAACAACACACATTTTTTCTCTTATTTATTTACTCTAAAGTAATGTTTTTTATTATTATGTAAAAATAAAGTTGATAACTTTATTTTTTTTGTTTGCCTATGTATTTATCTGTGTAAATTACTATGATTGTTAGGTTGTAGTAATCATATTTTATGGAACTTAATGTCTATTTCGGGTAATTCATAAAAAAACAATTAAATAACTATACATAGAGAAAAAATAATCTCATTCGGCCCATAAATCATAACTAATGAGATGACGCCACATCACCAATTAATACTCGTATCCGTTCTAATGAATTTGTATGCGTGGAGCGCCCGCTCGGAAACTTTTTTTTTATTGTGTTTTGATTGAGATTATGAGCTCTTTATATGTATATATATAGGGTAAAATGTATATCAGTTGACTGATATAAAGTTATATTAGTTGCAACTTAACAAAGCCAATGAGGTGATGACA
>JAYMTK010005587.1:0-10102 GCA_036897405.1 Pelargonium myrrhifolium
TAATGAATCAAAGTCCTTCCAACCTTAAATCAGTACCCATATAACCATGCGAAAAGACCTCTAGGAGCAATAAGAAGCTGCAATAAGACTTTAGAGATTCAACACTACCAACACTTTTCACTATAAGTAGATACAAGACAATTCACAAGGTCATCCCTATAAGACAAAATAGTAATGCCAGCTTTTTTTAAGATAATCAAACCACACGCTAACATAACTAGAAAAGCACTATCACAGGCTTCTGTCTCAATTTTAATTGAGCCTCCTACGTTTAAACAATAATGTAAGCATAGCATGCTATTATCATTGTGCTTTTTAAACATTTCATTTTCTAGACCACGAAAAGATATAAAAATGCACCTGCAAATATTCAGCACACATCCCCCAGATTTACATACAGTGTAAACAAAACCCTATTAATCCCCATAACAGACGATACAACTAATTAAGAATTACATTTCCACAACAAGTACTACACAAATGCACTGAATCTGTGATAAACATCAAAAACGAGAAAATGAGTCATCGCTGAAAGCATACAATCAGCCGAAGAGAAAAATGATGTATCAGAAGCGAGAAGAAATCGAGAGACTGACCGAATGGAAATAGGAGATGAAAGACTTCCTGGAGGCACCGAGGCGAAGAGAACGCAGGAAAGGTGAGGTAAAAGGAATCATTTTTACAAAGTTAAAGTGCAGATCAAGGTATTTCACTTCTAGGGTTTTGAGCTGAGAAGGTTGAAGAAGAAGGCCACGGGTAAAAATGGCGCCATTTGGTCTCTCTCGTCTCCTACTCTTTTGTGTCCTCAACACTGAACAGGTCCTCTGAGCTTTGTGCCTGTGTCAGTGTGTTGGGCCGGGCCATCTAATCCGATGTGTTGGGTCGGGTCGGATCCCTTGCAACGAGGAAGGTTCGCGCAGTGCGCGGTCTATTCCTTTTAGAGAGCGCGGATTGTTGGCGAATTGGACCATTCTGTACCGACCCTATTTTGTAGCTAGCTCTGGATCTCATTGAATATGAACACTGAGAAAGTCTCTGAAAGAGCTAATTTTGACCTTAACCATAGTCGCAGCAACTGCGCAGGACCAACTTCCTCGCGACTAGATTGAAGGTTTCGAAGCATCAACACGATGGCTATGGCGGCTTCTACGACGACAACGGCAACGAAAATCTCTCAGCTATGTTGTTTCGGTTCGATCAACCGGAAAGTGCAGATACGGACGCGATCCGTCGTCTACCCAAATCTTCGCCCCAAGGTTCTCTTCAGCTTGTTACCTTGAATTTATCTAAAATTTGAGCATTTGTATGATTTGAAGGAACAAAATGGTGCTTGCTAGGTGAAATTTTGGGTCTTGCATGTCTGTTAACTAATCTGGTGTTGAGCTTATATGGTTCGAATATGATATGGTGTTATTTCTGGTTGGACTTGAATCTTCTAGTTTGTATACATTGGCTTGTGTAGAAAGTTACTATCTTGAAATCCTTGAGCTTTGTTTTGGTAAGGAGTCCATTATTTAGGTGAGAGTTAAGAGAAGAACAAAAAGGAATAAATTTATGTCAACATTAACGAGTATGATGAATGAACTCAGATAGGTTATGATTTGACTTGGAGTAATCTTGGTTTCACAATTTTCTTAGTAGACACTACTCTTGCAATTATCAACGGAGTAGTGTGCTGAATTGGTAAGCATCCATTGGCTTTCTTATTTCCCGATTGGCCATGAGAATTGCGACAAGGGTTTCCAACGAGAGATCCAAGCTGGTTGAGAGTTGGAGAACTATTGCTCAATTCAAGAGCTTATAATTTTTGATTGTTGCTGTTGTGCCATTTTTGGTCTGTTATGCATAGCGGTTATTTTTGCTGTCTGAGAGTGTTTTTTAATCGTTGCCTCATAGAACTAGTTGCATGGAGGTTAATCATATTTTTGTTGTTTTGCCCCCGTATAGATTGTTTCTTTCATATGAGACTGTCTCATTGATCTAGTTTTTCGGATAAAGTTGCATGGAGGTTAATCGTATTTTTGTTGTTTTTCCCCCATATAGATTGTTTCTTTCATATCATTCTGTCTCATTGATCTAGTTTTTTGGATAAACTATCAAGTAGAAATGCCATTTAGTCTTAGGTGATGCTCAATATGAGGTTTTGCTAATTCAACTTAGGAGTGCCCATGTTGGGGCTTTTGAAGATATCTTTATTGATACTCAACAATTGATGGACTGCCCTGATTTTGATGAAGGCTTTTTTGAATGCTTATTGATGTAAATATGTTCATTATGGACAGCCTGTTGTTATTTGTAAGAATGTTTTTATCTTGGCATAATTTCTTGGAGGTGATAACTAATTGCTTGGGAATCTTTAATTTCTAGTTATCAGTTGTAATGAGCCTTGAAGGACGTACCAGTTCAGAAATTAGAACCAACACAGTTGATGCATCAAAATCACATGTTGAAGAGACAGCGGAGTCTATTCCAACTATAGAAGATCACGATGTTGGACAGATAGAGTCAAGTCAGTTAGTGGAGCAAGAGCAACATAATGATTCTCAACCGCAACGGGCGGCGAAAATTCATGATTTTTGTTTTGGGATACCCTTTGGTGAGTGTACTTCTATATTTTTTTTTTTCGTAAAAACTTCTGCAGTGTTTAGCATCTGATAGACTTAATAGTTCAAGCACATTTCTTGTCTTTTAGAGGATTGTGCTAATAATAGAAATTGCGATGAATACGCTACCACAGGAACGCTTGGGCACCATTCTCTGATTTGAATTTCTAATTAACTAGCTGGAAACATTCTAGAGCTGTGTGTTTGGGCATGCCTCAAATTTAGCACATTACGATACTGTTTTGCTTTCCTATTTTGGGACTGTGATGGACCTTTCTGACGTAGAATAGCTACCATGTAAAGCTACTGATTTCTTGTTTAAATGATTATCTCCAGAAACACTTTCCATTATATCCTGTTTCAAATTTTTCTCCTTAAGGAAAGGCATGCAAAACTTCTAATTTCTATCTTGTCTCAGGTGCTTTTGTGCTAAGTGGAGGGATTGTTAGTTTTATTTTCTCAAGGAACACCGCAACTCTGAGCACCGGTGTGCTGTTTGGAGGTGCTTTGCTTGCCCTTAGCATTCTTAGCTTAAAGATTTGGAGGCAAGGAAAATCCAGTTTACCATTCATACTTGGGCAAACAGGTACTTACTTTTATGCGTGTGACACAAGGCATAGGAATCATGTTGCGTGTTTTGCTGTTCTTTATTTAAAAGAAGCATCGTCTACATTTGTATTTATTTTGGGTTTTCTGTCTGGCTTTGCAGCACTCTCAGCAGCTCTTCTCTGGAAAAACTTTCAGACTTATACATTGGTAATGCATCACTTAGACGAAAAACGTTTCATTCATAGATTAGCGTATTCGTCATTTCGCAGAAATATATAATTGGGCAGCTCACTAGCTTCGTTATTACTAATATGCAATGGTTATCTTGTTGCAGACTAAGAAAATATTCCCCACAGGCTTTTATGCTTTCTTTAGGTACTTTTCAGTATCTGGCAACCTATACTTACTGCTGTGGATAGTGATTAATTTCTCTGAACTTGTGATTTTGATCATTTTGTCTTCTGCAGTGCTGCAATGCTGTCCTTCTATTTCTATGTCATGATATCTGGAGGAAACCCACCACCAAAGAAGAAGTCATCTGCAGCTGTTGCAACATAAGGAGTATCTATATAGGTCACTTTAAAACTTCATTTCAGTTGGCGTCTTTTGGCGATTATCTGTTGTATTACTGTCTGAATCAAAATATACATGAACAAGGCCCAAACAGCTTTGTTTATTTCTTTGCCACAAATACATCTTGAACATAGCTCAAGCATTAGCATGCAATATGTGAAATTCTTGAATGGCTAAATAGAAACTTGAGTCCTCACACCGCTACTTCCTTTTCGCATGGTCTGTCTGAAACTCTTTTTATGGCTTTCTCAGTTTCTTGGTCTGATGACTAGGTGCATGACAAAACCTTCATCCACAATCCTCATCTGAGAGGAAGGTCCAGGCCTCTCTCATTCATGTTGATGATTCCATTTCTATAGTAAATAGGGTAGGTATTGGCATGTGGTAATGCATTGCAAGCTGAAAAAATCACATGCATAGTATTCAAATATTCCTTCTGTTTCAAAATGAGCGTCTTGTTTCTCTGAAGTTTTTGTCCCAAACTGGGTCTCTTTTTCTGTTAGGAAGTTAGTTATACATGAATTTGCAATAATATCTTTATAATGAGTTGGTGGGTATCTCTTAACACATGATCACGAGGATACAAAAGTAAATGTACATCACTAACTTCTCTTTAATTTTTCGCTAAATAGATATATGCACTATTTTGAGACGAATGAGCCGAATGGAGTAAATCATTTTGGTTAGTTCATTGGTTCACCAAATTAATGGAAGCTGGTTGAGCCCATCCTCTAGGTTTATGGGCATCATTAAAAGTTTGTCAGTTCAACTTTGGGCCTCCATTGAACTTGGAGATTATAGCTGCTAAATTGATCCTATAAAGTTGTAGTTTGTGAAAATGGAAAATAATAATAATCAGCTTTGTTGATCTTGATAGATCAGAGGACTTCACTTGTGTTTTAAGTAAAAAAATTGGCTGACTTAAACAAAGTAAAGAATACAGTAATGTATCTTGCATAACCTTTTAAATTGGTAAAGTGAGACATTGTATAAAAACAAGAGAATTTTCCTATTGCCTTCAACTACACCAGTGCACACATTGCTCTCCTCTTAAACTAACCACATTATAGTTTGCAACACAACCTGTAGCACACATTTTTATTATTCACGTGTTTGAATTGATGTCTCGACCAACAAATGTCTAAAACTAAATCTATTTGAGAAAGTACCTTCTACAATTGTATTGATAGATACGTGCAGTTTTTCATTTTTACTGTATTTTGCACGACCAGTAAAAATTTGCAATAAAATCTATATGAATAAACTTTCCACTATGATACTCGTACTGGCACGTCAACCCAAGATCAATCATTCTTCTAAACTTGCTTCAAGCCGAGCCTAGCGAGCCGATTTCAACATATATAGGTACCCAATAGCACGATGACACGTGTACAACATGTAATACACATGCAACTCTTACCTATATATAAAACATAGCATATATGTGTGGGGTGGGGGTTTCCATTTTAAAGCATATGAAAACCAAGTGGCAAATGAGTGGAGAGGGGGTCATGACCATAACTGCATTGTTTTGAGACAGTTGTGCCATTTCTTAGGATCATCATTCATGATTCTTCATGAGTGACACCAACATTAACACTCAGCTCTTACTAACTGAAAAATCTACATCAGCTTTTAGGGCAGAAGATGAAGAAGAAGAAGGTCCAATCATGAGTAGTGATGAAGTGATGTTATGTTGGTTGAAAAAACAACAAGAAATAGCCATAATGTTGGTTGACATCAAACAGTTGATGTCAGTCAGCTCATTTCTCTCATGCATAATGTTGAGCTGTAATATTGTCATGTCATCAATTCATGCAGTTGCAAATGGAAATTGGTTGGAGACATCTCCATGTGATCATCCATTTTAACCTTCTGCTTTTAGCAACTCTTGTACACTTCATGGGAAAAACTTGAGTTTGTTGTCAATTTTTGTGATGGGTTGTAACCAAAAACCATGATACCAGTACAACAAGAACTGGAATTTTTTGTTTTTTTGATAGATATAGCCATAGGGTTTAAGCATGCATTTTGGTGGTCTTGTTCTTCACGTAGACATGGAATATAATTAATCAAAAACATAATGGATGTGTTCTCGAAAGATTAATACCATTTAGCACTTGTTTGTTTTGCCTAGATGCTCTTTAATGGAGGTGTCACGTAAGATTTTCGTTAAGTCGATTTTGGCTACGTAGGATATCCGTTGTTTGGCAAACTCAACACAAAACCGACTCAACGGTAGAGAATAGTGGTTTTCTCCAGTGGAGTCAATATAATGACCAAAATGGCCTTCAACAGTACAAGATAGATGCAGAAGAAATGAGTCCAACGGCTCTTTTTTGAAGATCTTATTACAATATTTGATAAAGTAAATCCAAAATCTCCAAAAATCAAACAAATTGAAAATGAACAAAATATATGTATACTACAAATACTAAAATTAACAAATCTGGATAGGAAAAGAAATCCCTAAAACTAAACCGGGATCTCATCAACGGTGGATGCCCTCGGTGATCGGAGATGAATGGCAGACGGAGATGGAGCCGGAGACGTCGAATTCAGACGGAGGAGCTGTCGGACCCAGATGTTCAAGTCGCGGTGGATCTGGACGGCGGAGCCGCCGGATGGAGGCGGAGACCGTCGCCAGAGGTTGAGGGTGTCCTTGATCTGGCAGAGAATATTTATAGTTAAGGTTTTAGCTTAACTTAGGTTAGTTAATGTAATTTAAATTATATATCATTTTTATGAAACAATATTAATAATAATAATCAGATATGGTTAACTGTTTTGTTATAAATGGTTAATCGTATGTATCTTCTAAAAGGAACTGAAAGAAGCTGAAAGAAGCCGAAAGAAGCTACACGGTCGGTCGTTATTTATAAGTGTTTAACCTTTTCGTTTTTGTTTATTTCATTACTAATATCATGGGCAATTCGGTAATTTGCATTTTCTAATTGACTTACCGGAGTTTTTTAACAAACAAAACACCCAACTTACTGTGACTTTCAGTCACTCATTTAACAAATATAACTGACTTAATGGACCACCAACTTTCAGCTCCTTATAGTTTTCATCACCTACATACCGAGACTTACCGAAACTTACCAAAGGTGATCTAGGCGAAACAAAGAAGCACTTACTAGGACAAGAAAGGACTCATTTCCACTGTCCAATTTTAGTGATCCTCTTCCTTCTCCATCCTTTCCATTTTAATGAACCAATATTAATCACTCTTATTCATAAGTATAATTAATTAGGGGAAATTACTTCATTTGAAACTCATTTGCACAAATGTGTCATCAAGTGCGCTGTTAAATGTGTTTTAGGGTACCCTAAATTATCCAATTTGTGATGCATCAATATTTTCGTCCGTTTCCGTTAATTGCAGCTGGAAATGATCAAATTGTCCTTCTTCTCCATCTTCTTCAAATCACTATTCACCTTCTTCTTCAAATCTCCATCTCCATTTTCTCCAACTTCTCAATCTCCATCTCTGTCTCCTACAAATCTTTCACCTCCATCTTCTTCAAATCATTCATCTCATTTCCTCCAAATCTTTCATCTCTTTCAAATCATTAATCATTAACAACAAAAAATCATTCCCACAAGCTTCACCATCACCTCTCTCTCTCTCCTCCAAATCCTTCATATCTTCTCTATCTTGTCTTTGACCCAAAAAAATCGTCGCCGTCACCGCCGCAACCATCACCAGAATCCCTAGCCCACCATCACTCTCCTTCAAAATATCCAAATCTTATCTCTATAAAGTAAGTTTCTTCAAAATACCCAATTTTTGTTAGAATTTCAATTTGATTTTTGTGAAATTGATGACAATTTGATTATACGGAGATTGATTATTAGAATATTGATTTTTCCGGCGGAATTTTGATCTCTTGAGGGCACTCTAATGCAAATGTGTTTCAAATGAGGTTACTCTAGTAAAAATGAGTTTCACATGAGAGTACCCTTCTGTAATTACCCTAAAGGTAAAATTGGTATTTTATAAAGTTATACAAGCATATGCATGACAAATGATGAGAGACGTCTATTTTAACTGACGAATCACAAATTAGATAGTTTAAGATACTTTAAAGTACATTTGACAATTTGAGGGCACCTTTTGTGCAAATGAGTTTCAGATGAGCGCACCATTGTGTAGTTTCCCTTATAATTTATAAACAACAAAAGAAAAACTTATTATTTGCTGTCGGGAAGTGTTGGTAACTGGTTTTTGAGTTGTATTCAAAGTTGGATGCTATCAAAAGTTAGAATTGTTTTCTACTATATTATTGCTAGAAATGTACAAGAATCAAGTCCAGCAAAGTGATGAAATTTACTTGTAACGCCTATTAATAAACAAACAAAAAAGTAGAAGAAGTAATATACGGATGAAGAAAAACTAACTAATTTAATGTGAGGGTGTTTTTTCTCTCAAATAAAAAAGAACAATTATGTTTTATCTATCAACCAAATCGAGAGATAATTAACCAGAATTTGAAATTGGACAATGAAAACAAATCCAACCCGAGAAACATGATACTAGTACATATGACCTGATACGCAAACCTCCTAACAAACACAAGCTCCAAAAAAAAGTGAAACCAAAGACTTTATGTCCCCAATAACCAAATCATATGCACTGAAATCCTCCCTTTCAACCTGAAGAGTGTGAACAACTAAAAATGATTGAACTTGGAGTTTAAAGCGATCATGTGAAAGACTCTGTCACGCCATCACCAGGTCTGCCATCAGATTTGGCAACAAACTCGAAGGTTGATCCTAGGATTTCGACCGAACCACCACCAACTCCTCCTTGTAACCGTCTCCTACTGTCTTGCGCACACACCAATCAAATAACCTACCGCGAATCTACGTCGACATCGCCACTCTCAAAACAGCGAGAGAATAAAACCCTTTTTAACTTTAATGTGCAAGTGTTTTTGATGCTCAAGAAGTGTCATAAACCTCATGTTTCTTTTTCCTCTAAAGTTAGTGACGTGTGGCTGGTTGTCACTTACCACCAAAACCACCCACCCACCCAAAGTTTATAAAGCCATATATAAGCTACGTAGCTTAGCTGTTGGTGTTTTCATGTCCCTATAATTAGAAATCTAGCTAGCTATGGCTAACTCAGAACTTGGGGATCATCACCAACGTTAAAGCCTTAAGCAATGGCTATCAAGTTCAAGGCACGTGATATATTATTTCTCGACACATACCAATCGCACGAGAAAATAACCATGTATCGAAATTTAGAATTTCAACACTCAAAGCGGATCTCGCTCCTATAATAACCAAACACATAGTAACACGTAACAAGTTTGATTTGTATATATATATATATACTTATTTCTTAAAAAGGGTACTCATAATTTACGAGAGACTTTATTTTTCTTTCTAGAAATGCCCTCTGAGTCCTCTCTACTCTCTAGTGACGTGCGTTCTGGCTCTCCGATTGAAATTCTTACTCTTACGTCTGATGCAGTTTTCCAAGAACACACCCACATGCACCATAATCTAAGGATCAAGACTTCAAACCTCCGGCCTCATTTTTAGACTTCAACACTTGTAACATTTTCAAAACAATTTTTCTAAGATGGTAAAGACATTTTAGTGAACCCAATAGGGGTGGCGCAGTTGGTTAACACAGGCTGCGTAAGTGTGGGAAGAGGTCTCGACTTCGATCCCCACTCAACACACCTTTGGGGAGAGGTGAACAAACCTCAAATGAGGATTAGTCTGGGTGTGGTCAAACGGCTTAAAGGTGTCAACCGCCAAAAGTGCGGGTCCGCTCTGGAACCCCATGGCTTAGACCGAAAAAAAAAAAAAAAAGACATTTTAGTGCACTATTGACTGATTCAAATATTAAATGTTTTTAAATTGTACAAGACAAAAATGTTTATTTTCAAATTATTCAAAAGGAAGCTAACACTAATTAAGATCCAATCAACTTATGTAATTAATTTTTTCTAGCTCTGTGATTCATAATGATGATTATGACCAGCGTCATTATTTAGCAAATATCTTTCTCATTCCTTAATCATATGATGATCTTTGATAAGAAATGGTACTTAATTATGTAATACGAGGAATCTTCCAACATAATCATTAATGTTACCCGCATATATAGCATATCACAAAAACCATTCTCTTGATTTTTGTTTGAATAAAACCTCAATCATCATATTATGCAGGGATAATTGCAGATACCTCCTCTAAACTTTGAAAGGTTTTGCATATAAGCTTCCTGAACTTTTTCCGTTAGCAAATAATCCCTTAAACTTGCAAAAAACCAAATTTCGTTAACTTTTCCGTTAAATCTAACGGAAAAACACTCTCTCTCCTCACATGCCTTGCACATGACTTATTAATTTTGT
>JAYMTK010005588.1:0-10102 GCA_036897405.1 Pelargonium myrrhifolium
AGGCTGTTGATTCGGCCAGCGGAGGAGGGTTCTCGGGGAAGAGTTGGGCGCAGCAAACGGAGGAGAGTTATCAATTGCAGCTGGCTTTGGCGCTCCGGTTGTCTTCAGAGGCGACTTGTGCCGATGATCCTAATTTTTTGAATCCTGTGCCCGATGAATCTACTTTGAGGTCATCGTCGCCAAGCTCAGCAGAGTCTGTGTCCCATCGGTTCTGGGTAGGTTCGACTATTATTCATTTTTTTGTATTATAATATATTTTTTTTGTTCAATCATTTCCGACCCAAGGATCATTACATAAGCATATAGCAATTTGCATTCATGCTTTCTTTGCAAATCGTTCCGAACTCTGCTGGTAATTGAGAATTGTACGAATGCGTAATTAAGGCTATTGTATCAAAATGTAGTAGCTAGGCATATGAAAATTGAGAAGTTAAGTGAATCTTAATTATACTGGAGAAAGAAAATTGAGTGTTGCCAGGGCAACTAGTATGATATTGAAGTTAAACTTCAATACTTGATATTATGTTAATCCGGTGACTACTATGCTCAGCAGAGAAGTTTAGGTAAGCAACACACTTGCATCAACTTGTTAGAGTAAAACATTTATATTTATACCTTAGCTTGTTACAAGAGAAACCATGATTGGTCTTACATTTCTTCAAGTTGGGTATGGCAGGCCAGTCTGTTGTTTGACTAACTGGCTGAAGGTATAGTAAGAGTGGACCGTATAGGTCCTATATTGGATGATAATGGTCTAATGGATATGGCAGTGCAGTGGTGTAAGAGAATAGAATTGCTCCAATGTTACATTAACTTGTGTAGTTGTGTATGATATACAGGTGGGAGTGTCCGGTTTATATGTTATCTAAAGTGTCACACTCTCACCACACTCCAAAATAGATGCCTTTATGGTGCCTGGTGAGGCTTGATTTTTCTAGAAGCCTTCCATAATGGCTTCAAACTTCCTTTTCACTAGTGGGTGCCTACTTGGACAATACTGCGGATATTGTCATTGTAGCACAACCGATAACTGATAAGACGAATTGGTTTAGTTCACTTGTGTTTAATGAGTTAAAACGACGTAGAATTGTATACTCAATATTTGACCCTTTTTAACTGCTCCTGTTTATTAGCAATCAAACAAGAGACATGAATTATTTATTATATTTGTTAATACGATGTTTTAGGGTAGTTACATTATGCCTTATTAAATTACTTTGAATCAGTTGAATGGCTGCCTATCGTACTTTGATAAAGTTCCTGATGGGTTTTACCTAATCCATGGGATGGATCCATATGTGTGGACTATGTGCACTGATCTGCAAGAAAATGGAAGAATTCCATCAATAGAGTCACTAAAATCGGTGGATCCTCATATCAATTCCTCTATTGAAGTAGCATTGATTGATCAACGTATGGACCCCATCATAAAGGAACTTCATAATAGAGTCCTGAGCATATCTTGTGCTTGCATAACTACAGAAGAGGTTGTTGATCAACTTGCAAAGCTTGTCTGCAACCGCATGGGGTGAGTTCGTCTGTGTTCTATACTCCCATATCTAATTTTTCTTGTAACATGTTTTTTATAAGTTTTTTTTCCCTCCACAAAGTGGCTCAGCCTCTGGTGAAGAAGAACTCTTTTCTATCTGGAGGGAATGCAGTAATGATCGTAAAGATTGCTTGGGATCCATTGTGGTTCCTATTGGTAGCTTATCTGCTGGCCTCTGCAGACACCGAGCTTTACTATTTAAAGTAAGATCTTATTTTTTTATTACAACGAGTTGCGCTCAAACATCAAATCTGAATTACTTTTTGCATCTATTATGGACTCACTAGCAGAGTATGTAGAGTGATTGCATTTGTTCTCACTTATATATATTGAATTGATAGACAAATCTTTACATGGCTGAATTGTACAGGTGCTAGCGGACACAATTGATTTACCATGCCGAATTGCCAAGGGTTGCAAATATTGTACTAGAGAAAATGCTTCCTCTTGTCTCATTCGGTTTAGCCTTGACCGGTATGCTTCTGTAGTATTTGTGAATGTTTTATTGAAATTATGCTTATCACAGAAGAGTTTTATGTGCTGTAAAGTGAAATTTATCTTATTTACCCAAGGACTTTTTTTCAGCAGTAAATTAATATTTTTATCACATTGATCTCTATGTTGAACTGTAGTTGGCCTATATCCACGTCATTGAGTGATCTGCTGGTTTCAGTCAAAGAATATGATGATGCTTATCAATTCATACTTTGGTTATAGCAAAGGAATATAATGTGCTGCAAATTTTTATCGATTTATTTTACACCATTGCCTGAATATAAGTTTATTAGCATTCACTAACAATTAGGTTATTTTTTATTTGTGCATCAAGTATTTGAAATGATAACTACTGTAGAAAATGGCTTCTGAATATTTATCAAGATTCAGGACTTGACTTACGCTTGTCTATCTGGATTGGATAATTATACTATTGAAATATATTATAACATCCGTTCCAAAATAATTGTCCACTTTCCATTTTTTGTAAAGATTAAGGATGAGTTAGTTACGATTAGGCTTTCCCCCCTTATACCCCACCTACTCTGTAGTACCACACTACCACTGAGTAGTCTCTGCTAGGAATGTGGTAACAACACTTTTTAATCAGCTGTGCTACTTTCTCCTTTATTTTTTAAATTAAGTAAATATTTGTCTATACTCATAATTGAAATTTATTACCCAAATATTACAGTCACTGGTATGTTTCATATTTTCAGTCTGGTAAAATGCTGAGGCATCCCGTAAAAATATGTTTGTTTTTAATTTCAGGGAGTATCTAGTTGATTTGATAGGGAAGCCAGGTCACTTGTGTGATCCTGATTCCTTGCTCAATGGTCCATCTTCAATCTCAATCTCTTCACCCTTGCGCTTTCCACGAGTCAAAACAGCTAAGTCTATCATTGACTTCAAGTCACTGGCTAAACAGTATTTTTCGGATTGTCAGTCAATTAATCTTGTATTTGACGATTCTTCGACAGGTGATTTTTCAATTCTTTCAGAAATTATATACAAGTACGATAAACCCATAACATAGCAAGTTGTATCTTTGTTCTGTTCATCTGTTTCTGTAAAATTTTCTGGAAACAGTAACAATTCTTTCGCTATATAAAAAATGTCAACCGAAACTTACTTTACATTACATAAGAATTGGATGATTATGGCGTTTCTTGTTGTTGTTTCGTTAGCATACTTCTTACCTTATGGTGGCTGTGTCTCGAGAGTGATGGATGATGTTGTCGATGATTTCAGGGGAATATGTATAATATTTATGAAATTTACATATAATACAACAGTTCTGTGTTTGTTTGCTACTGTATTATGGACCAATAGAACTTTTTTAGCAATAAAATTGTTAATTTTTACTAACTTACTATGGATGTCATTGTTGCCTATAATCTTGTATGATTACTTTGAACTCTGTACAAATTTTTTGCTCCCAATTACTTAGCTTGTATCATTGGAGCTCTGATATCTAATCAGGCTGTATATGGCATGGCCAAAGAAAAAGAGGGTTGTATTTGCAGATCAGATATATGGATGGTAGTGGTCCAACAACTTAATTTGCTGATTTCTTATCCATAATTCCTTATCTCTGCAGCCTTAACTGTTATGAGCTACATTATTGTGCAATTGGCAATTACGTGGTGTAAAATGTGTTGATGTTTCTATTACGACACTGTTTATACTTAAATTTCCTTATCTGGCTATAGTAGATTGATTAATCTTGAGCTAAGCTTGGTCGTTCAAATCTTTGTTATTTGATAATTTGAGTAACTCATTGTGTGTATGCCAATGAGTTTAAGCTGTCAATTGTAATGTTGTGAACGAAGGGGCTGATAGTCTTGCATCATTAGTTTTACCATGTCATGCCAATAGGCCCAATACTATCACAGAAGTTTGACGCATTTTTGATGCATTGTTAATATGTTGTAGGTACTGTTGTTGATGATGAAGATCTTTCCATGTATCCTAAGTGTTTCAATAAGAAGGGTACTGGCATGAATGACCATATGCAAATAACGAGCAATGGAGATGAAACTCTTCAGTTACCTCTGCCCCCAAAAGCTGCTAAGATAAACACCCAAGATAGAGAGTCTCGACTCGTGAAGTCTAGCTATCCTTCTGAGAATATTGTGCGCTCAACTAGCCTAATCAGAGAATCATTCCCACAAATGCAAATCTCACCAATTGGGAATAGAGGTGTTCGGCCAGTTTTTGCATCACCTGCTCAGAATGCAGATTCTAAAAATGATTTAGGGTTCATAGAGGGTAGCCAACAGGTTCCTAGTAGAATGAGTAAAGAAATCACGCTTGATGTGGAGGATTTGAACATTCCGTGGAATGAACTGGTCCTAAAAGAAAGAATTGGAGCAGGTTTGCTTTTATATAAATAAAGATTTATTTTTATTTTTAAATAGAAGAGAGGCCATGTATGTTTCTCATTTGAAATGCTGTTTTTGTCCAAACTAGTTTGGAGAATGTCCTTAGACCTGAGTTGGTACATTTGCAGGTTCTTTTGGAGTTGTACATCGTGCTGATTGGCATGGCTCGGTATGCAATTCATTTATAGTATATTATCATATATTTTTCCTGATACATGCACACAAATTATGATATTGCGAAGTTTTTTCTGATTTTGGAGTTCTGAAATGTATTTAGCTCTCTCTCTCTCTCTCTCTCCATTATAATGAATGCTTATAACGTGGTCCATTTTATGCATCTTGTCCTTTTGAAATGGATGATACTTGGCCCAAGATCCTGGGTTTGGTTCGTTATGTTTCTGTATTAATTTTTCTGTAACTGTCAATTGCAGGATGTTGCGGTGAAAATTCTCATGGAACAAGACTTACATGCCGAACGGTTTAAGGAATTCTTGAGTGAGGTAAGTGCTGTCGAACGTGTGGAATATATTATGTTCACAGTACAAGAAAGAAAGTCGATTCCACGCCAAGTTTTTTTCTCTTCATGTGACATGGAGTTTCTTGTTCATTTGTTAGGTTGCGATAATGAAGCGCCTACGGCATCCAAATATTGTTCTTTTCATGGGTGCGGTTACTCAGCCACCAAACTTATCCATAGTCACGGAATATTTATCAAGGTTTTAGGAGAAAAATCTATTTATTTTTATCATTTCTCATCTTTTTATGGGTGCATGTGTGTGTGTGCGCACACACACATAATGCCTAAAAATTGCCTTTGACAATTTAAGAAATGACTTTCAACTACAGAGGTAGCTTGTACAGGCTTCTTCATAAACCTGGTGCAAGAGAGGTGTTGGACGAGAGGCGGCGGTTGAATATGGCTTATGATGTGGTGTGCATTAGAAATTAACTCTTTTGTTCTTTGTTCTGTTTATTATCTCATCCACTATGTTAAAAAATGCATAATTGTTTTGGCGGATAAATATTATTATTATTATTAGAGTATTAGGATTTTAAGCCAAATAATATGGCTTAGATTCTAAGCTACCAATGAGGTAGGGACACCTCATTAAAAAAGCCCAGATTCAGCGGGTCGCTTCGCTCCTCCAAATTCATTGGGGTGGGTATAAGTGAAATTCAGTGAGGTGTCGTCACCTCGTTGGACTGACTTAGACTAAGCCAAAAAAACTTGGCTTAGATTCATTTTTCTCTTATTATTATTTAGTTATTTAAAAATAAAATAATAAAAATGAATGATAAATTTTAAGTAACAACCAGCGAGTTATTTGGACAGTGTTTGTTGTTTATACATTTAATCCAGCATTTTGGTGTGATACACTCTTTGTTTAACATGCTTGTTGTTAGAAGTCTGATTCTAATATAACTAGAAACTTTAATTTCATATATTTGATCTCTCTTCCTCCCAAAATGAGTGTCTTGGTTTCCATTTTGAGAAAAATTAAGAATTAGTTAGTTATTTTTTTATTCATCTTCTTTGTATCCCAAGGAAATGTGTTATAACAAACTCAATGAATACTAAAGATCCTGTCATAAGGATACTCTTGGTATTTCACACACAATAACTTCCTAAAAAAGAAAGTGGACACTAATTTTGGGACAAAAATGCAAGACAAACAAGACACTCGTTTTGGGACGGAGTAGTATATGTTTGTAATTAAAATATTGACCTAACCTCAATGCGTCATGCCCTATGTATTTTTTGAAATGACAAATCTTGTGTCATGTCCAAATCCATGCTTAATAGGATATATGCTAATTTTTTATTATTGTTTTGCACAGGCCAAAGGGATGAATTATCTTCATAGACGCAATCCTCCTGTTGTTCATCGTGATTTAAAATCCCCGAATCTTTTGGTTGACAAAAAATATACAGTTAAGGTAAGAGTCAGCATTTGTCAACCTTGATGGACCAGCAGCTTCTTTAATGATCTTGGAGGTTCATTGTTGCCATCTTACTTTGTTTGTGAAAGATTATTTTGTTGGTTGAAGTGTTGCTCATAGTCTTCTTCTTTTTTTATTTAAACTGAAAACCAAAGTAATTGCATTTTTTATTGTTGTTTTTGCAAATTTTAGTGAAATGTGAGAAAGCTAATACTCTCATTAGTTCATATGTAAAATTCCATGAAGTAAACAAACACTAAGGTTCACTGTTCACAAAGGTATGTGGTGTCTTGGATCTGGTGTTACGTGTGATAATCTCTGGACATCTGTGGTACTGGGCAGATTATGTCCGGCTTTTACAATCTGGGATTGATTTTTTAGTTTAATTGGGTTTTGTTTTCCGACAAATGCTGTCTGGTTATCTAATCATCTGGTTCTTTTAGTACTTTGCTGTACTTAATTGGCAATCTATGGTCTTATCTCTAATGACATTTTGTATTCAGTATTGTTCATTGATGTTTCAGAATTCAGACTTTCAGTTATAATCTAATGGCTTGTGTGTTTTAACTTGGAAGTTATAATCATGATATTTCTCCTTTCAATTCAATTCTTTCACCACTTGCTTTTACTCTCTTATTTCATCAATTCAATTCTTTCACCACTTGCTTTTACTCTCTTATTTCATCTACTATGTTCTTTCAGGTTTGTGATTTTGGTCTTTCCCGTTTGAAAGCAAACACATTTCTTTCGTCTAAGTCAGCAGCAGGGACTGTAAGTTATACTAAGCTTAGCTGCACTGTGACTGCTTAGCTGCACTGTGACTCCTAAGTCTTTTGATTGGAGGAGGAATAATATATTTTTTTTATCCTCTAGCCTGAGTGGATGGCTCCAGAAGTTCTTCGTGATGAGCCATCAAATGAAAAGTCGGATGTATATAGTTTTGGTGTTATCTTGTGGGAGCTTGCAACAATGCAACGACCTTGGGGCAGTTTAAATCCTGCACAGGTTCGTTTAGATGGATATGTATGCTTGTCTTATACTATGAAATTCGTTCATGTATATGAACTATCATTTCTCGATTGTTTTGGGTTCTTTGAAAGTGGAGACGTCTTTCAGAAGCTGATGTGTGAAAATGGTGTATTAAAAGATGGCATTCTGTCAGTAGTAAAGCATATGAAGATAGTATAAGCGTTTGAATATTTTTTATTTTTTGAATGGGAATGAGATTCCATTTCAAAACCATTCTCAATTTCTCATGACCAAATAGTGTCCTAATCCAAACACGATGAATAGGAGTCTTACTTCCATCCTCAATCCCATTCTTGATTCCCAATCCTGAAGAAAAATTCTAATCCAAAAGCTTCCTTCGTGTTTCCTAATTGAAACTGTAGGTTCTATAATAATTGTTTCAGCGGCATTTATGGGATGACTTTCTGTTAGACATGAACCCTTGATTCGTACATACAAAATTAAGCAAACCACAAATGAATTAGGAAAGTAGCAAAGAAATTAAGTATCATATGTCTGAAGTCGCGTAGTCTATATTTCTGAACAAGAGATTGTTTGAAAAGGCCCTTATGATTTTGCTGGCAATCTGCTTTTGCCCTCACTCATTATCATCATTAGCAGTAACTTTAAATCAAAATCTACATTAAATGTGTAAAATATCAACACGATCAAATGAGACTAATACTAGTCCAATTGTGTATTTGATGGCATAGATATCTGATTAGGTTTTTCAGTGGTTTTTTTTTTTTTTTTTTTTTTGCTAATCTGAATACTTTATACGCCTGAGCTCATTTCATTTTATGTGATTTAGTTTGATATAAACCTTCTTGTAGGTTGTGGCGGCAGTTGCTTTTAGGTTCAAAAGACTTGATATTCCTCGTGATTTAAATCCTCAAGTAGCTGCTCTAATTGAGGCTTGCTGGGCTGAGTATGAGATTACTAATTTTACATGCAACTCTGAAATTTTCCTTCCTCTTTTTTGAGTTCCGGATACTTAACCAATAAAAAAATGATTGTACAGCGAGCCCCAGAAGCGTCCTTCCTTCTCAAGTATTATGGAATCTCTGAGGCCATTTATTAAACCTCTCGCATCTCAACCGGGCTGTGCAGACATGCTGTTGCTTACCTAAATGGGATGGGAATTCCCAAGAGCTCTTTTTTGTGCACATAATACATCATTCTTTTTCCATTGATGTCTGGCAGGATGCTCGCCCTGAAGATAATCTTCAGGTGTGTCCCCTTACGAACTTTGCAATTTCTCTCATGATAAGTTTGAATGAATTATATTTCCTATATCTGAAACCATTGGTAAAATTTTCATGAATGTCATTGTTTTCATGCAAAAATCCGCTCGTTGATGAGAAATAGTCTGAAACTGCGCAAGAGTTGTGCTCCAACCAATAAGAATGAATTACTTTTCCTATATCTGAAACCATGGGCAAAATTTTCATGCCTGGCATTGTTTTCATAAAAAAATCCCCTCATTGATGAGAAATTGTTTGAAACTACTTAAGAGTTGTGCTCCGACCAATTAGAATGAATTACATTTTCTATATCTGAAACCGTGGGCAAAATGTTCATGCTTGGCATTGTTTTGATACAAAAATCTCCTTGTTGATGTCTGAAACTACGTAATTTACTTCCTAGTTATGTCGATGTATTGACATTGCACTTGACATGTATTGCAGGTTCTTTTCAATATATCTAATCTCACAGTAAGGTTTCATGCGATTTTATGCATGCCATCTCATTCCTTATTTGCTCTATACTCGATCCAAGGATTGTGTAGCAGTTGTAGAAACACTCTTCATGGGTTTTATTTGAATCTTTCAATTATAAATATATTATCCAAGCCCATATCTCTTATATTCGAAATCCTGATGCTGAATCCGACCTTGTGTTAATGATTGCAGGGTCTTCGATGTAAATTTATGTTCTCGCTGCCAATAAAGAGAACTCATACATCAATTTCGGTCCTTCTAACAAAAGTATTGTTTGTTTCAACTTTCAAGCAATTCTTTTAACTTATGGAGAGGTGTTTAATTCCATAGATCAGTTTTTGCATGTATAAATATGTAAGTAGGATAATGTATTTTAGTGAGAAGAGCTTTTACGAGTGTGTCACACCATTGACTATTTTGTAAAATTCAAGGATTCCTTGTTATCCCATTTTATTGAGCAAAGGATTACCTAATAAGAAACTGTGTCTTGTCTCTTGAATGATTTTTTTGAAACAGTAACAACTTGAAAGTGGTCATTAAGATGACTGAACCTGTGTACAATCTTTTAACAACAAATACTTCATCCGTCTCAAAATGAACGTCACTGTTAAAAAAAGTAAGAAGTTGGTTAGTGTGACGCATTTACGTGTTAAAACTAATTTACTAAAGAAAAAAAATGACATTCATTTTGCTTGTAAGCATGGTCCCTCCAAAATCCAAGCATCTCATGATCTCTCAGCTAGCTTTAGTAATGCAGTTGCAAGTTGCAACGTAAATTAGCAGGCAAAAATGGCGTAGATGTGTGAATTACCGATCACTTGCGGGCAAAGCATTAGTATGCTTCGAGTTTTGTTGTGATGTCTTGAGTTCGAGTTCTATAGGCAATCATATCAAATGGTAGCAACCAATTTATTCTTGAAAAATTCAAATACTACATCCGTTTCAAAATAAGTGTCGTTTTAGAGTCCAATTTTTGTTTCAAAATAAGTGTCACTTTCTACTTT
>JAYMTK010005589.1:0-10100 GCA_036897405.1 Pelargonium myrrhifolium
CAGTTTGGTAAAAAAACTGTATTACAGATAATACAGAATTAATTAAAATTAACTTTATTTACAAAAAGGAAATAATTATTTAAAATGACGATTTGAGGGTCTAAAAAAACGACGTCGGGTGGCTAAAATTCCAAAATCACACTGCAAATCATATTTCTTGGGGGTAAATACAGTAAACACCCCTGAAGTTAGGAGTAAAAACAGTTAGCACCTCTAAACTTTGGTCTGGAACGTTAAGCACCCCTAAAGTATCAAAACATCTTTCCGTCAGTTAAATCTAACGGGAAATGTCACTGTTTGGTCATGTGCTAGGCACATGATCAATTTATTTTGTGAAATCCCCAAAATGCCCTTATCTCATCTCATCACCAATCCATGATCTTCATTATCGCCGGATTGTTCATAGTTCACCGGAATGTTCATAGTTCGCCGAATTGTTCATAGTTAAGCCGGAATGTTCATAATTTTGCCGGAATGTTCATATTTTTCACCGGAATGTTCTTAAATTTGCCAAATTATTCATAGTTTTACCGGAATGTTTGCAATTTCGCCGGAAAATTAAAAATCTTGCCGGAAAAAATCGTTATTTTTAACAATTTGATTATCATAATTTAACAAAATCAGTGAATCTTTCAAACAAATCACAAACTAAACCCTAACAAATTTCTCATTTAAAAAAAAAATGAACAGAGATCTGGCATAGATGCCACTCGAGCCGGCTAAACTCGTGCCGGAGAAGCTAGACCAGACCGTGCTCTTCTCCGGCGAGGCCGAGCCTCGAGCTCCGCCTTACTCCGGCGGATCTGAGCGAGGCGAGGCGAGCGGCGGATCTGATTTTTTCTTGCCGGCGAGGCCGAGCCTCGAGCACGGCGAGCTCCGACGTCCTCCAGCAGATCTGGGTGAGGCGAGAGATGGCGGATCTAATTTCTTCTCGCCGGCGAGGCCTCGGCCTCCAGCCACGGCGGAAAGTGAGCGAAGAGAGAGTTGGGAGAGAAGTGAGGTTTGAGAGAGGTCAGATCTCAAGATCTGATTTGTTTTTTATTTTTTATTTTTTATTTTTTTTAAAATTAATTATTTTGGGGGCATTTTGGTCATTTTCACGGTTATGGTTAGATTTAACTGACTAAAAGATGTTTTGATACTTTAGGGGTGCTTAACGTTTCAGACCAAAATATAAGGATGCTAATTTTTACCCATAACTTCAGGGGTGCTTACTGTATTTACCCCTTCTAAAATACTCATCAAATAATTGAGTTGTTGTAGATTATTGGGAATCAAAATCTGAATGAGCGAATGGCAGCCTCAAGGCCCTCTAATCACAATGCATGGGAACCTCAAAATGTGGATTCCACCACTCAAATATGACGGACAAACCAATGTCTAAAAGTTTACGACAAGCTTCAACAATATTGGAATACAAGAATTAATAGCGTCATCATTTGCAAATAATTAATTAACCCGCACGTTAATTACCGAATCTAATTGTTAAATTGAAAGCCATATCAATTTAACATTATATATGCGCACACACGTATAAACATACAAGCTATTTTGTTGCATTCCGTCGGAAATCAGACCAAGCCGTCTCTTCCAGCGTTATAACTTCCGTGATTTTTGGCATTTTTCGGCATCTTACAGGCTTTACTCTCACTAGACTTTTTTTGACTGTCGTGTCTTCATTAATGTGGGTGTTCCCCAAGTTTTTCCGGTGACTGTTGGAGTGTCATTCAATCATCTCGATAAACAAACCCTTATTTATGATATGATTTTGAAATTCACATTTTTTACTTATCATTCATTTATGTCTCAAACGATTGGTCAAGTCCTAGACATTGTTGGTGTTCTCAACTAGGCATAGTTTCAATCTTCCATTATTGTACTACTACCTCCGTTTCAAAATAAGTGTCGTTTTAGAGATTTTCACACATATTAAGAAAGGATGCTAAATGACATTATTGCCCTTAAATAAAGACATAAAAATTATCATTATTTTTGGAGTTATTTATACAAATTTTTCATTTTTCATATGAGACAAAAAAAATAAAATCATGAGTAAAGGGTAATATGAGAAGTTCATTTGTAAAAGTTTTTTAAAAGTAGAAAGTAATACTTATTTTGAACAAAAATTAGACTCTAAAACGACACTTATTTTGAAATGGACGTAGTATTTTTCTTTTTTTCATCGGAGCTTTTATGCGCCTCCCGTTTGTCCATCAAAAAACAAAAAATGCTCATCCCATTTGTACTCGGTTCTTCTTTTTGGATTAATATAACCGGTAAAAAATTTTTTAACAAAAATCATTTGAGTGATATTTTAGTGAGGGTAATTAGCGTATATCGAGACACAACCACTCCATTGTCCAATGATTGGATGGACGTACGTGGTGAACTTCAAAACATGGATTCTCGCAATACATATAAATTACGTATCAGTACTGACCAGTAATTGTAATTGTAATTGTTAAAAGCGCAGTGTATAGGCTCTCGTTTGTGGTTTGGTAAATATCGTGGTAAACAATATTAAGGCATAAGCTATTAATAGACAGGTCCATTAATAAAATGGACCACCAACTGCACTATCTCTCTTACTCTTTACAACACTAGAAATAATCAATGGCGTTAAAGAAGACAGTGAAATTAATGCTGATTTATGTGAGCTTTAAATTCGGCAAACCAAGAGTGTACGTGGTTCATTTCTTAAGCTTAGAGTTTCAGGCCCAGCAGCACCCAACACCATCTTCTTCTTCTTCTTCTTCTCTCTCTCACACACATTTTCTGCATTTTCTTCAACCTGTAATTAGCTGTCCTGTAACACTAGTACGTGCTTCTCTACTAATTACTCAATTGTATATATGTCATAAAATGCAATTAGCTACCTGCACACATTTATATATATATATATAGTCATCAATTAATAATTACACTTGCTGTCATGTCGCCGACAAAGTCAGCAAAAGACAATCTTAATTTCATTATACCTGTTTTTTCATGCCCGCACTTACTTTAAATTACACCTTCTAATGCTTCTTCTTCTTCTTTAAATTAATAACATTTTTTGTTACTGATGCAGGCAAATTATGGGTTTCTTCAGATTGTTTCTTGTGACGTTACTATTCTTTCACGGCTTTTCCTCTTCACTCTCACAAAGCGGTAAGTAATGTATATGTTCTATTATTAATATTATAATTATTGGAACAAAAGAAACCTAATTTTATGGATTAAGGTTTTGATGGTAGTACATGTTTGGTACTAGGGCATATATAACTAATTAATTCCTACTAATTAGTAAATATGTACCGTCGTTATCTACAGTTCCAAATTATACGTTCATGCGCAATGCCACGTCAGCTCCGAAGGTCTCTTACTACGACTACATCATTGTCGGCGGCGGAACTGCCGGCTGCCCCTTAGCCGCCACTCTCTCCCAAAACTACAGCGTTTTGGTCCTCGAGCGCGGTGGCTCTCCGTACGGCAACCCCAACATCACCGACTTAGGCTCCTTCGGCGCCCCACTCGCCGACGACTCGCCGCATTCCCCGGCGCAGCGTTTTATCTCCGAGGACGGCGTGATCAACAGCCGCGCGCGCGTGCTGGGCGGCGGGAGCTGCCTGAACGCGGGGTTCTACACGCGCGCGTCAAGCGAGTACGTGAGGGGGGCTGGGTGGGACGGGAAGCTGGTCAATGAGTCGTACGAGTGGGTGGAGAAAAAGGTGGCGTTCCGGCCGCCGATGCGGCAGTGGCAGACGGCGGTCAGGGACGGTCTCGTTGAGGTTGGGGTGTTGCCCAACAATGGCTTCACGTACGACCACATTTATGGCACCAAGGTGGGAGGCTCCATATTTGACGACAAGGGGCATAGACATACCGCTGCTGATTTGTTGCAGTCCGCTAATCCTAGTGGCATTACCGTCCTTTTACATGCCGTTACACATAAAGTGTTGTTTACAAGTAAGTATTTATAGAGTTATAGACTAGTATGTTAGTTGAGTCAACATATTTTGAATTTAAAGAATTGCATGCAGTCGGTTTTCAGGTTTAACGTCACCATTTGTTTAAGAAATTACGTCACATTGTGTCTAAATCAGTTCATTTGTGTATATCATGTCAGATAGAATGTTGTATTTCATTCATTTTTTAAGTCACTGGCAACTAAAATGGCGTCGTAAACGATAGTATGATTGTGAATTATGAAAAAATGAAACATTTTGTCTGACGTAGCATATACATGTGGACTTTGCATATAATGTGATATGTTATCGTACCAACAAATATTAACATGACATATGAAATTTAACTTTAAACAATTAAGTGAATTTAATTGATAAAAGAATATTTACACGGGATAAAATAATGCAAAACTCTATTTAAGAGCTAAAAAAAAAAATGTATGGAGAGACAAAAAACATTTAACCGGTTTTTTTGTTTTTATTGTTATCTTGGGAATGGAATTGATAAAGATATAGGGAAAGGACGAGGAGTGGCACGTGCACACGGCGTGTTGTTCACAGACTCAACTGGGGCAATGCGGAGGGCATATCTAAAGAGAGGGTCCAAGGGAGAAGTGATAGTCTCTGCTGGGGCGCTAGGAAGCCCACAAATGTTGATGTTGAGTGGAGTGGGCCCAGCAAAAGAATTGAAGGCCCACAACATAACGGTGGTGTTGGATCAGCCCATGGTTGGGCAAGGCATGTCCGATAACCCCATGAACGCCATCTTCGTCCCATCTCCCCTTCCGGTCGAGGTCTCTCTTATTCAGGTCGTTGGAATCACCCACTTCGGATCTTTCATTGAAGCCGCTAGCGGTCAGAACTTCGCTGGCAAAGGCAGCAATCCAAATGACTTTGGCATGTTCTCCCCCAAGGTACGATGCACGGATACGATACTTGAACACTCGGTCACTCTTAGATACCCATTTTTAATAATATTACAAAGAGAAAATGTGTCAAATACTTTACAAATCCCCACCTTCATTTTCTTTCTAAAAATGATTAAATTGAACAAGTTTGACGTACAAAAATATAAACTATAATTTATTATTATCGAATGTATTCTTCACTCATCATGTTTATGCTTTTATAAAAAATTGCATGTCTGTCATATTCATGTCGTGTCATGTCCCGAGATACTCGTGTCTATGCAACATAGGGTACAATATCCCATTTATAGCATCCTTAGCTAAAAATTCAAGTCATTTGAATTCATTTCTGTATGTGCAGATTGGGCAGTTGTCGACAGTGCCACCAAAACAGAGAACCCCAGAAGCCATAGCCAAAGCAATTGAGCTGATGGAGAGTCTAGACCAAGCAGCTTTCAGAGGAGGATTCATTATTGAAAAAGTTGATGGCCCAATGTCTACAGGCCACTTGGAGCTCAGAACCAAGAACCCTAATGACAACCCATCTGTGACTTTCAATTACTTCAAAGAACCTCATGACCTGGAGACATGTGTGCAGGGGATTCAAACAATAGAGAAAATAATAAATTCCAAGTCCTTCTCCAAGTTCAAATATGATTACATCACAGTGCCAGATCTTATCAACATGACCCTCAACTTCCCAGTAAACTTGTTGCCTAAACATTCAAATGCCTCAACGTCTGTGGCACAGTTTTGTAAGGACACTGTGATGACCATTTGGCATTACCATGGAGGCTGTCAAGTTGGCAAGGTTGTGGATCATGATTACAAGGTGATTGGTGTGGATTCTCTGCGTGTTATTGATGGCTCCACGTTTCGGTTCTCTCCTGGAACAAACCCTCAAGCCACTGTCATGATGCTTGGAAGGTAACCAGAGAAACAAATTATACAAATTGCTATTCTTTGAATATGGTCATGATTATGTTGCTTGTTCTTTGCAGGTACATGGGTGTTAAGATACTGAGGGAAAGACTTGCAACTGAAGAATCCAAGTGAGCCATTTGATGCTGTATTTTTAGTGACTGTTTTTTTCTTGTGCTGAGTTGGATGGAAGGTCCAAGGAAATTCTGAAAGCAATTCTTGATCTATAATTTTCCTTCTGTTGTTCTTCTCTTCTTGGTTTGTTTGAACTTTTGGGAACAATGCAGAGTGATTGTTTCAATTGTATTAGAATTGCACTCCAATGACAATCTACTGTAACAATCGCTGCAAAGACATTTGATGTTACCTTGAGATGATTATCCCCATGAGCTACAATTTTATCAATAAGTTCATTACTCTTAAGCATGTGACAGACATTAAAATAGAAACTATGTGACAGACATTGTATTTTATTCCTTAAAAATGGTAATGATCCTATTGATCCTAGTGAACATTTGGCGTTCTTGAGCAAAGAAACCGACATGGTTGCTGTAGTTTCCATGCTAAAAGAAACAGAATTGCAGTGTTTGAGAGCCCCTCTTGTGCTTTGTCATATCAGTTACTCCAGCCCGAACATGTCTCTTGCGAAGGACAAGTGGATGCGAACCTAGTGGAGAAGGTGGATTCTGAGTTGCTTGTCTTGCACATCAAGAAGACCAGCAAAGAAATCAATACAGCACAGTTACAGAATATGCTTGATGCTCTGGAGTTGAGCTTTCAAGAGTTGGAGGATGAGCTGGAGCACGTCTATAGGCGACTACTAATAAAAACCCGACTTTCTCTTCTCAACATCTTCAATTACTGACTGACACTGCGAGACATTACAAATTTGTAAAATACAGTTCTGTATCAACATCAAGATGTGTGTAAATGAATACTAATACTATACTAGAATAAAAAAACACTATCTCATCTCTCTTTTTTTGTTAGAAGATTTGTCTTTTTTTCATTATTATACATGATATCAAGTATCAACAATCTTATTCGACTTCTTTTTCTTACTATCAATTCTTGGTAATTGCTATACTTAAAGATAAACAAATTGTGTTGCAACCATAAGCTAACAAAAATAGAAAAGGAAATTAATATGAGAAGAATATGACAGAGGATATACCTTAAGCTGGCATTGCAGGTTTGCTGCCACCTTACATTTTATAGGCGAATCAACGAAAGCATCTGCAGCTCTGCTTTCTCTCCTTTCAAGCAATGGGATGGGAAGAGAGACGAAGGAACATACATGAGAGGTCTAAATCATGCTCAGTAGATTCTCAAAGTTTCTTCTTTTAAGCTTCTTTTTAAGATAAAAGGAGCCTCTTGCATTGACAATAGCAGGCACCAAGGGATATCCAAGGGCATATGCTGCTTGAAGGGCTCCCTATAAAGCTTCAACCAATTCTGCATAATTCGACAACAAACAGCTCAAAGTTTTCCATTGAGTGATGGACCAAGAAATGAAAAATCAAATCGTTAAGCGAAGTAGTTGTTGTAGGGCCTCTCTCCCTTGGCAGATCAGTTATGGCTTGTTCATACAAGCAAGATAGTGACCATTTCTTGTAATGACCCGCCAAAGGAGAGTTGCCCTATAACTCTTTCAGCTTAGATACATACATGTGATGTCAAAGATCAGCTCCTACCAATCGTACGTGTTTCGGGCAAAGGTATGATCAGAAATCTATAAATGTTGTCTTTTTTATCTTCATAGAAAAGACACAACATGTTCATATAAGTGCTTTTGATGGTTTTTTTCCGTCCTGATATTTAAGTAGAACAAAGATCATCCACCACTCCGATAGAAGTTATGATACAAGGAAAATTGCTTGAGTGAAGAATTACACTAGTTCAAATGTGTATTCTGTTATTGAATTCTATGGTTCATGAAAGAGAAAATATAAATTTGGTTACTGAGATAGCTGTGGGGGTTAAGGAGGAACTAGTATCCCACATCAAATAAATATGAAACAATATAGTTCTTTATAATGTTCATTTCCCAGCATTTGCATCGCCGAGCTATGTAACGCTAGCTTGTAACCAAGTGGGGCTTTGATATGGTTGGACGATGGCTGATCTCTGAAGGCTGGGCTTTGCTGGGTTCCTTAACGGCCAGCCCGATCCAAGTCAGGAGTTGGGCTTTGGGACCTGTGCAGAGGCATGGGCCTCTATGACCTTAGAGTGGAGGGCACTGCGTGAGGCTGGTGTAACAGAGCAACGATAACCTTCCGCTTCTGTCGGTGGATGGATAACGGGCCGTTACCTGTCAGGCCCATTCAAGCCCAAAGAGTCATTTCATCCGGACAACCACTTTTTTTTTATTTTTTTTATTATTAAATGTACACTTAATTTTACCAACATAAAGACATAAAGGATTGAAATGAAGCATCGAAGGATGGATGGATGGATGGATATAATAAGCCAGAGACACCGATCATGGTTTTTTTAGTTTTTCAAATGAGAAATTATTAGAAGGAGACAAAATTCAAATTGTGTTCATATGTAATGTATTGTATTATTAATAAGCAGTCTGTCCAGGACCCCATGCATGGTGGGCAAATAAAGCTGCTCGTGCATGCGTGCATCTGTATTTTATTTCAATAATGGAGTTTCATTAATGACATAATCTATAATTATATTGATATCTACTAATGCATGATGCTACGGTCGGGTTGGGCCTAGCATTAGCTGTTCCATTCAAATGATCACCGCATGCATGCATGCATGCATATGAACTCAGATCCAGGTTTTGGAATTATACTGAATATCCTTAATTAATTTTTGTCTCTTCATTTAGTGGTTCTCTGTATAAAAACCCCATATGCAACAACACATTTGCAACACCTGGATCTGAGAACCACACATTTGCAAGTTGCAACACCTCAGAGAGCACCATTCCAATGGCTAACAATTACTTCCATGCTCGCTCAGTGAGCTTGACCTCCTCTGCCCATCCCCTCATTCAAAGCCTAGAAGAGCAACTAAGCCAATCTTTTTCTTGCCACAACTTGGAAGGCCTAAAAGACTTGTACGAATGTGTCGAGGAAGTGCTTCAATTGTCAGCAGTCCAGCGAGCTCTTTCGCAGAGTGAATCTTTAGAAGAGGTTCTTGATGGATCTCTGAGGCTCTTGGATGTGTGCGGCACCACCCGAGATGTTTTCTCACAGCTGAAGCAGTGCCTACAAGACCTTGCTTCGTCGTTTCGGAGACGAAAAGGAGGAGAAACCGGTTTGGTTAACGAAGTAGGAGCGTACCTGAGCTCTCGGAAGAGACTCAACAAAGTGATCGCCAAATGTTTGGCCAACTTGAAGAGGAAGGAGACGAAGAAGTGCGCGGTGAATAATATGGTGGACGAGGCTTGCATGCTACAAGAAGCTGAAAAGATGAGTCTTGGAGTGTTGGAGAGGCTTTTGTGCTTTGCGTCTAAGCTGCCGAGGCATGGAGGTTGGTCATTGGTGTCAAGATTGGTTCAAGCCAAGCGTGTGTCGAGTACTTGCGAAAGACTGATGGATTTGGAGAAGGTGGATAGTGAGGTGGTTGGGCTGTGCAGCAAGAAGAAGTCATGTAAGGTGGTGGAATTGCAGGAGGTGTTGGAGGAAGTGGAGTTGAGCATTCAAGAATTGGAGGAGGAATTGGAGTGTGTGTTCAGGCGCCTGGTCAAAACCAGAGTAGCCTTGCTCAACATTTTCAATCACTAGTGCCTAATTCAAATATTGCATATAAATGTGAAGTGTGCAACACAATTTTGTCTCATATTCATGGAAACTAAACTTGTGTACAGGAATGAAATGATAGAAACTTGTTTCGGTCAAAAGCATTGTCTTCCCTTATTAATTTATCATTTCTTTTATCATATGTTTTACTAGAATTGACAATTTGAATCCAAGTATTTGAAATCTAATTCATCAATTTTGGATCAGATTTTTCCTGCAAAATACACAAATTGGTTGGATTGGACAAATTCGCTCATGTTACACTAAAAAAAAAAAAATTTATCTACCCGATCCAATCGAATTCCAAAATTCTAACCCTTTTAGATCGAATTCACATTACTCTATATCAATGCGGATCCAAACAAATTCAATGTTCATTCATTCCAAAATTCAAACTGCTACCTCTATGATCATCATATTAGATCATCTTTCATGGCTTTGTAACAATTTAAAAGTGATGAAGCAAGAAAATTCAGAAGTCGCCTCGTCCAATGGGAGACGAACACGTGGCTTCGGCTCCCGAAGAGACGATGGTCAGCGACGGACCGGGTACGGATCCGGGT
>JAYMTK010005590.1:0-10100 GCA_036897405.1 Pelargonium myrrhifolium
TTGTGTAGTCCCTGTGGTTCGACAACCCTTACTTAATTTCTATATTATTTGACGACCCGTCGATTCGGTCAACGTCAGTACAACAAAGATTAGAATTAGAATTACGTCAATTCTGCCTAACAAACTAATACTAAGTGAACTAGTGGGCCTAATTCTAACTATAACCTCAGTTTGCTTAAGGCTAACATTGGTATTATCACCACAGACTGTTTTGCTAGAGCTCACCCCCTAAAAACTGGCCAATAAGAACAAAACATCCCTCCTTGGATGGGTGGTTACGAATGACACCTCCTGGGTTTCGAAGCTACAGATCTGCCCCCAGAACCGGATCTAGCCCGAGAATAATCACTTCCTCTCTCGGGTATCCAGACTCGGGGTTTCTCTTTTTCCCCATTTGTGCGCCTTGCTGGCGGAGCCATTAGGGCTGGTTGATGGTCGTTGTCGAGCGAGCCCACCTTCATCCTCTTCCCGGAGGGTCAGCAACCCCAGGTCTGCCGTGATAGATTATGTGGTCTGACTTTTGGCTTGCTCCCTCGCCGCTCCTCCGCCACTGCCTCCACCACTCGTTACTCCTTCGTCGCTGCCTCCATCGCTCTCATCCCCAATCTCCATTGATTTGCGTAAGCCTCTCACACACACCATAATAAAAGACAACCCCACCACACGGAACTGCAGAAACTACTCTCAATCACCTTCCACTCTCTATCCAATGTGATAGCCGTACCCAAGCAATCCCCAACCTTCACCTGAATAGTCCACTTACCCTTCTTCTACCCCACACACAACAACACACACCCGAAACCCTAACCCTAGCCGCCTACTATCACTTCCTTAGATTTCCTCAAATCTAAACACTCTTTCACTTATAAATCATTATAATTAAAAGTGTGAAGCGTGATAAACCAGATAAAATATTTTAATGAGTGATCAAGTTTTAGTCAAAGAAAATGTATTGTATTAAAACTTGATATAATCTTTTCCAATTCAAATGCGGATTAGACTAGATCAATATGATTACGAATTACATGATAGTTTTGACTAATTACAAAACAGAAAAGTGTTCATGATTTTTTTTTGTCACATTACATCATAGAGAAATAAATAACAAAAAGGTTCTGCCTTCAATTGATTAGATTGACAAGTTCAAATTACTTGAATTGAATTTTTCTAAGTTCCTGTCATCAGTAATTATTTTAACCAAAACTGTATTGTTTATGAGCTTTCTTTACTTTGATTAATCTTTAAAGTGTGTTTGTCATCTTTCTCAAAAACTATTTTAAGTTTTTAACATCAAACAATGACTTGAACACACACACACATAACAATGTAGCATTTTTATAAACATAAATATTATTTTCATTCATATCAATAATTAATTATAAACTTTTTTAAAACGAATCTCACATAAAATTTGCAAATCTCGATTGTTCATTAGAACTTTCAGTTGTCAATGTTGGCAACCAGTGCTGTATTTGAAATATCAAACTAGTTTGTTGAAGAAAATGCCGCTCCACTCCGGCAGCATATCTCTTCACTCCGGCAGCCAATATCCGACAGCCCACTCCACCATTTTCGTCGGTAATCTACCGCGCTCGATGAACATCGAATGGCTCCGCAATATTTTTCGGCGTCAAGTCAAGGTGCTTGATTGTTTCGTGCCACTCAAACCGAATTCGAGTGGGAAGAAGTTTGGGTTTGTCCATGCCGATTCAGTTTCGGAGGCTCATCGGGCTATTAACATCCTCAACGGGGTACGATTGTTGAACGATAGATTGGTGGTCGCGCCGGCCAAAGTACCTTGGAGGCAGCATCCATGAAAAACGATGACTCCGGGAAGGGGGCGATCGGGATCAAACTCAAGCAACACTAGGAGGGAAACCCGGACTCGAGAGTCAAGAGGGCGATCACGTGTTCCGGCTGCTCAAGGGGAGCGCGGACCAAGCCCAATGCGGGATCGTGTCTTGCCGGGTGTTTCCTTTCGTGATGCAGTAGGTGGTGCTCGGGGGGCGGGTCAGGTCAGCGCTCCGGTTTCTCAATGTCCAGGTTTTTTCAATCAACCATTCCTTGATAAAATTTGCTATATTGTTCTTGCGATTTCAAAAATTCTATCATCAGCTATATATTTCCAAACAAGATTCTTGGTTGAAGGCGTATTGGGAGTTTCAGTTCGATCCCTTGGTAATAGGGTGTTCCTTATCTCACTTTCTGATTATGACTTAAAATGCGCCATGAAGGATACTGGTTGGAGCTGGTTGTCCCAGTGGTTTATGGGTTTCTTTGATTGGTCGCCATCTAAATTTAGAGGGGGCAGGTTTTGTTGGATTTCGGTTCGAGGCATTCCGTTGCATGCCTGGGGTACTGAGACTTTCTTAAGCATTTCGAAATTCTCTGGGGAACTGGTAATGATTCATCCCCACTCTTTCAATGGTCCGGAACTGGAGAAAGTCGAATTACTAATGCATACTCATAACTTTGATACATTGTTTTTAAAGTTGGCTTTGAGAGTGGGTGATTCTTTCTTCTCTGTAATCGCGTCTGAATGCCCAGCTCTGGTTGCGGGATTTGGTGATGATTCAAAAAATCCATACGAGAACTCATCGGACTCATCGTCGTGCCCAGCCTCGCCTTTTGTGCATGAAAACCCATGTTTCTCGACCGCTTCAATGAGTCATCCGGCTATTCTGGTCGGCTTCGTCGGTGATACTCCGGGAGATGATGGTGTTCCACTCTCAGGCGCTGATGTCAGGCCTATGAGATTAGTTAGTGATTCGGGGGGCCCACAGAGATCCCACAAAAAGTCCACTTCTAACTCCATAAATCAATCCAACAATCTTGGAAATCAGTTGGATTCAATCCCTAATTCTTTGGAAGTCAACAGTGCATCTGATCAGGTTACAATCTCAGGAGCCCCAATTTCACGTTCCTTGAAACTTTTGAATTGCAAAAAAAGGAAAACTTAAAAAAAAAAAAAACAACTTGTCAAGAAAATGCCTAGACCACATGTGCACGCGTCTTCGGCTTCGGTCACAAACTCAAGACAATATTCGGCGCCTTCTTTGCCGGATGAGTCACTGGACAACGAGGGGTCGGCTACTCCGACCAGATCCGCAAGGCAGCTGTGGGAGTTCTGTGTGGACTTAGGGGCGAAAGCTAACGGCCCGAAGGAGGAGGTCATTGAAAAGTTGAGGCTTCTCGAAGCCGACAACTCTCCTCGGTAGTTGATATTGCAACGGAGTTGGCCGGCGACCCCGGTGAGAGATGGGCCTACTCTCATGGAATATCCGGGGTTGCTCCTCATATCACAAGAAAAGATGTTTAAGTTTGGTTATTCGTAAAATTAGACCTAGTGTGGTTTTCATTCAAGAGTCAAAATTGTCTCAGTTTTCATGTTTCGATCAGCGAGTAATTTGGCCGCTTCCGGTGGTTAGGTACGTTTCCTCAAATTCGGTGGGAAGGTCGGGAGGTCTAATTTGTTTATGGAACCCCTCTGAATTTGTTTTGCATTCGCATATTTCTGAGCGTAACTTCGTGGCGCTCTCAGGCTGGTGGTCGAGAGTGGATTGTGCGTGTCTTTTGATCAATGTGTATGCTCCGGTTGTGGAGTCTGATAAACATGCACTTTGGTCCCGATTGTTGTTGGTGATGGAAGAAGTCGGGCTACCAACTCTCCTGGCTGGCGATTTTAATAGCATTTGTTGTAGCTCTAAGAAATCAAGTGATAATTTCAATGTATCTGCTTCAACGGCTTTCAATGATTTTATTAATCATGCACAAGTTATCAACTTACCTTTACATGGGCGCCGTTATACGTGGTACGGTTCCGGTTCAGTTGCTTGCAGATTGGATCGATTTCTTGTCTCAGTATCATGGCCTACTCCGCTCATTTCTTTGGTTCAAAAAGGTTTAGCGCGTAGTTGCTCGGACCACTGTCCAATAGTGCTTTCCTTTGAATTAGTAAATTGGGGACCGAAACCTTTCAAATTTCTTAATATTTGGGTGTCACATGAGGGCTTCATGAGTATTATCGAATCAGCTTGGCAGTCATTTTCGGTTTCGGGACAACCATGTTTTCGTACGTGGAAGAAACTTAATTTACTGAAAGCGGTTTTGAAAGATTGGAATGTCACTTCTTTTGGTCGTGGGGACTCAGTTGTTTTGGAATTAGAAGACAAGCTTGATTATTTGGACATCATCAGTGAAACACGTCCGCTCACAGAACTTGAACTTCAATCCCGTGGCACTATCATGGCTGAGTTGCATGTTAAATCCAAGGAGCTCTCTGGACTTAGGAGGCTTCGGTCTCATACTAGATGGGCTCTCGAGGGTGATAAAAATACCGGGTTTTTCCATCGTTGCGCATCCATTAGGCAAAGCCAAAATTTCATCTCCGATCTTGAGGACAATGGGCGTTGGGTGTCAACCCCGAAAGTGGTTAAAGAATTAGCTCGGATGTTTTTTCAATCTCGTTTCTCGGCTCCGGCATTCAGGCGACCCTACTTGCGGGGTCTTTCTTTCAAGTCGCTTTCAGCAAAGCAGCGGTCCAGTTTGGAGGTTCCGTTCACGCTTGAAAAGGTACGGGTTGTTGTTTTCAGTTGCGATGGCTCTCGTGCACCGGGTCTGGATGGGTATAGTTTACTGTTTTTTCAAAAATGTTGGGACATTGTCAAGTCAGATCTTATGGCTTTCATTCAAAGTTTTTACACTTCCGGACAACATGGTAAAGGAATCAATTCAGCTTTTTTGGTCCTAATTCCGAAACTGGAGTCCCTCGTGGGTCTCAAGGACTTCAGACCAATCAGCTTAGTCTTCACCGTGTATAAAATTGTAAGCAAGATCTTAGCTTTTCGTCTCAAAACAGTTATTAGGGACATAATTAGTGATGTGCAGAGTGCTTTTGTAAGTGGGCGTCAAATGATCGATAGCATTCTCATTGCGGGTAAGGTAAATCATCACCTTAAAAAATCCCGGAGGCACTAAGTTGTTTTGAAACTGGATTTCCAACAAGCATTTGATCGGGTAGATTGAAATTTCATTGATTTTTCCTTGATTTCGATGGGTTTCGGTGATCGATTTCGTCTTTGGATCCGAGGCTGCTTGCAATCCCATATTTCAGTTTTAATTAATGGTTCTCCTTCACGCGACTTTTCGGTGTCTCGCGGGGTCAAGCAAGGTTGTCCCCTCTCTTCTTTTCTTTTTATTATTGTGGCAGAGGCTTTGCATTTGTTGTTGGATAAGGCCGAATCTCGTTACAAGTTTGTGGGTATTAAAATCGGGTCAATTTCTATATCGCATCTTCAGTTTGCCGATGACACTGTGCTATTCTTGGATGCCACGCTGCCGGTAACTTATATTCGTAACTTTCGTCGTTCTTTGAAATGCTTTGAAGCGTTGTTGGGGCTTAAAATTAACTTTGCTAAGTCGCGGCTTATTTGGCTCAATATGCATACGGATCGGGTGGCTCAATTGGCGGGGGTTCTAGGTTGTCAAACGGCCTCCCTTCCTATTAAATATCTCGGCTTCAAGTTGGGTAATAGCCCATATCGTGCTAGCACTTGGTCGGACATCATTGAAAAGTTCAATTCCCGGCTTGCCTTATGGAAAGCTAAATATTTATCCATGGGTGGTCGAGTAACGCTCATCAAGTCGGCCCTCACTTCATTGCCGTTATTTTATATGAGTATCTTTCAAACACCCAAGTCAGTGATTATGAAACTTGAAGCAATTGAGCGTCGGTTTCTTTGGTCCGAAAGCTCAGAAAAATGAGGTTTATGCAAGGTAAGGTGGGTTGTTGCAGTTTTGAAGAGGAAGCATGGTGGGCTTGGTATCCGTCAATTAAAGTTGGCTAATGTTAGCTTGCTTGCCAAGTGGTGGTGGCGGTTCGCTACTGAGCCTAATTCACTTTGGAAATCCGTTCTTTGCGCTAAGTATGATTGGAGTGTAGAAGACTGGTTCCTCGGGGAAGCTCGAATTGGCGATGCTGCCTCAGCTTTTGTCAGACAAGTTCGCGGGTTGGATAAAGATGCCAAGTTTTGTGAGTTGTTTGGTAAGCAATGCTTCAAGTGGGTGTTGGGTGATGGTAGAACTATAGCTTTCTGGACTGATATTTGGCTTCTTAGTGAACCGCTAGCTCATAAATACTCGAGGCTTTATTCACTTTGCGTGCACAAGAACAAGTCAGTTCATTTCTTTTGTTCAGGTGCAGCCTCATCGCGTTGGGTTTTTGAATTTAGGCGAGGCTTGCGAGCTTGGGAAGATGATTTACTTTGGTTGTTGCTTCTTGAGCTTGATCGAGTTGTTTTGAGGCCGTTTTGTGCAGATCAACTAAAGTGGGTTTGGGGTTCCAAGGGGCGCTTCTCGACGAGTATGGCTTATAATAATTTGTATGACGACAATGCTCATCGTTTGATTCCTAGCGCGAAGATCATCTGGCACTCAACAATTCCGCCGAAAATTCAATGCTTCTCTTGGTTAATTTTTCATGAAGCAATTCCTAACATGTGTTTTTTGGCTAGCCGTGGTCTACTTCCGGCTGTGCCATCTTATGTCTGCAAAATGTGTGATTCAGATGAAGAAACTAGCAGCCATATGTTGCTGTTCTGTGCTTGGATTAGGGAAGTTTGAACGAGAGTGCTGAGTTGGTGGTCGGTGCAGGTTGTTTTTCCGGCGGATGGTGGTTTGTTGTTGTTGTAGTGGCCTTCCATATTCACTGGTACAAAACTTCAGCAGCGTGTTTGGGCTGCTGTGTGTCCAGTTGTGTTTTGGTTCATTTGGTTCGCCCGGAATCGACAAGTATTTCGAAAAGACCGGGAAGCAGCGCAAGAGACGGTATTCAAGGTTTAGAGCTTATTATTTCATTTGTTCAAAAATCAGTTCATGGCATCAATTGAAGCTTCTCAGTTCTCTGTTTGGTGTCAATCACCTTTTTCATTTATTTGAGGGGTGGGTCTTGCTCTATTTGGAGGGTGTTTCTCTGTTTTGTATGGCTTGGCCATTTTGATCTCTTTTCGAGTTTTAATAAAAGTACCTTTTGCCTATTAAAATTTTTTTTCAGTTGTCATATAGTTAGTTAAAATATTGACTGCAATAGTAGAACAAAAACATCAATCATTGTTCTCTTTAAAAACTAATGACAATTTTAAGCAAAATTCATCGACTCGTAATGAAGAAAACAACTTTCATCAATGAAAGACAAAACAAAATTTCAACAATGAAAGACATATCGTAACCTTCACCAAAGAAGCATAAAAAAGCTATAGAATCAACATGACTATTAAACTCTAAAAAATGACAGTTAGAAAAACAATGTAAAACAATAAAAAACAATCAATCTACTCTTATAATAAATATATTCTCATAGTGAATGTGAGTGTTTGGTTGGATAACTCGAAGTTGCTCGACAGCTTCTTCCTCAGTGCCTCTAGCACACGCACCCCCAATTGTTTATAGAAATTCCAAAACACTTATGCAGATTTGAAAAGGGAGGAAGGAGGTTGCGCAGACCGACCACGACTAGAACGAGCACGAAGAAAATGAGCGCGGAGTTTTGGGAGCCCTGAAATTGTGAACTCGGAGGAGACCGGAAGTGGAGCGCTGGCGGTAGGAGAGACAACCGAGTCGGTATGATACACCGGGCCCTCAGGGCAGTTGTGATCATCGACATAAGCAGTAGCGTCACCAGAGGCATCATCAACACAATGGATATTTTGGTCAGCCAAATCCATAAGATTGCCGGAAGACTCGCTTCCAAGAGAGGATCATGACGAACCAAGATCACACTGAAGAGATGTCGTCAGTATGAAAGAAAGCAAATCCTAAATCCCACGCTCACTAAAGAGAATGTTGAAGCGAGAGCCTTCAAGGTTTATGACCGACTCCAAATGAATGTCATTAAGACGGGAGGTGTGAATGAGAATCTGAAACTGGTCGAGATGGAAGCCTTTTAAAGAGGCGGGGTGTCAATAAATTAGGTCCCCGTAAAGAGAAGCAATGCTCTTTAAAACTAATAGAAGAACATGACTAAATACGTTAAATATACTAAATTTGTGTTTATTCAATAAACAATGTCATGAGTTAACAACAATTAAATCACTGAAACTTTAATGAACAACTAAAGAGTAGAGTGAAGAGTTTTTTTATTTATTTATGATCAGTTGAGCTACACAACAGGAGTAGTTCTCCTCTATAACTCCACCCCATACTACTGACAAAAAGATTCAAATCCGAGACTTCAAAGAAAATTTAAAACGATTCAACCGTTTGCCTACAAGCTTTTGGTAGAGTGGAGTGGGGAGTTGTTAAATTGCATTTTGATTTTGATTTTGATTTTTTTTTTTATAGTTTTGACATGAATGTTAATGTGTATTTTGGAACTGATGAGTCGTGTTGGACTTTGGAGCAGCCTACTTGCTTTGTTTGGTTCCTCCCAAATAGTTGGCCACCGTCTCTGTGATGCCACTGTTCATTTCATATCCATTTTTATTAATTACTTTTATTCAACACTTGTATTTGCCACTCGTTTTGCATCAATTGGGTGTTGCGGACTTTTATCAAGTCAACCTCCAGCCGACACCCACATACTACATACTTCAGTTTTAATGTTCAACCATTTTTATTACTTATTTATCTTAAAAATAAAAACAAATTATTGAAGTATATATGGACCATCCAAGAAATGGACTCCAAATTAATTAAGCCATCAATTCACAGGAGACTTTGAATTTCCAATATAGTATACCAAGATAGAATGCAATTTTACTAATTACACACCACCTTAAATTTACTAATTTAAGTTAGCCAAAAAAATTTCAATGTTATAGTGAAAATATGGAGAAAAATAATTTATTTGAGATATATAGTTTTGTTCTTTTGTTGGTGTTATTATTTTCTCTGAATTCATCATATTCTATTTTGTGAGAATATGTTTACTACAAATAGATCAATTATTTTCATGTTTTTAAGTTTTAAATCGTATTTTAATAGTTATGCTAATTATATAGTTTGCTTCTATTCCTTATGGTAGATGTTGTGTATGACTTTTTCATTGTTGAAGATAATTTATTTTATTATGAGTTGATGAATTTAACTTGAAACCGTTTGTGTTGATATGCTTTTAAAGAGAACAATTAATAATCTGATTTATTGTTCTATTATTGTGGCTAAAATTTTATCCCAATATATAAAGAATTGTAATTTTTATTAACATTCAATATTTGCAGAGTTAAGTTACTCATGTTTTAATTTTATGTCAAAATTATTTTTGATAGAATATGAAAGTTGTCATTGATATTAAATTAATATTTTCTTTATGAAAAAAAAAAGTTGAGTTCCATAAATAATGAGGCTGAGTCGTACTTGTGGGTACAGGAGTTGATCAATAGCTAACAAGCAGCAACCGAGTTTAATTGCTACATTTTTTTCCTTCTAAACTACGTGCTTCGATGAAATTTCAAATTTCAAACCTATATGAATGTGGAAAAGGTAATTACTACTTATCTTGATTAAAATGATTAATTAATTATAATTAGTTTGTTATTAGTTTGAGTAGTAATTGCTTTTTGGCCTAAGTGCATGAACTAAACATGATTTTCATGCGGTGCATTGAAGCTGCCGTACACTATTAGTTAACTAATACTATTAATTAAACAACCACTCGTGTTATTTGATTTTGAACTAACAATCCATTTAGGTTATGGTTGGTAAGAATAATTTGTAAAAGATATTAATTTCACCAAAATATTATTCATATAATTTATTTTTTATAATGGTGTGATAGACAATTTTATACAAATCCGGTAAATGCTCGAAATTTCTCGTTCCAAATATAGAGAATAGAGGGGTTTGACATTTTATGCTAGTGTGAGAATGAGCATGAGAATTAAATCCTCCGGTTTTACGTGCATTACGATAAATGTGTTACACAATTCTTTATTTTAGCAATTATGATTAATGTGTGGTATTTATTTATTTTTATCAATAATAATTTGTTAACTAAAACCAAAATAACAATTTCGATCTCAGAACAAATTTGTTCAGGACAAAATAAAAAGGAGGGATAGAAGGGTTAGGGTTTCATGGCGGCTAGGGTTAGGACTTTCTACAGG
>JAYMTK010005591.1:0-10099 GCA_036897405.1 Pelargonium myrrhifolium
AAATTCATTTAAACAATTTTTTCTTTTATTTTTACTTCAAATATCATATTACTTGCATCTATGGGCATTTTAGTCATTTACACTTTCTTATTGACTTACCAAAGTTTTTTAACAAACATACCACCCTACTTATCGAACCACCAACTTACCGAGACTTACCGATTTCGTTACCTACTTACCGAGATTTACCGAAGTTGATCTAGGCCAAACAAACAAGCACTAAATCGGTCCAAAGTAACCCTATGATCCATCATGGACCACGCCTAAGATCAGGCACAACAAAGTCAACGATATGGAAATTGTGATCACAGAAAAGTCAAGTGAACAGACGGCAGATGATTGAAAGCGTGGGCCCCACAAGAAGTGAAATAACATGAAGATACATTGCAGACGCAGGCGGACCCAAGGAGAATGTGTTGTGTGTAGTGTACAAATGGTATTTTCCCAATAAAAGTATCAAAAGAATGAAGGAGAGGACAAGCAATCCTTTCCCTCTTTATCAGATAATAATAATAATCCTATTTTTCGATTTTTATTTTTATTTTTTATTGCTGTCTTTTTTATTTTGTTTTTCTCGATGCAAAAACATTACAGTAATTAGGATATATATAAAAAAATTCAATGAAATAAAGTTTTTATAAAAAAAAGAAGAGAGAAAATCAACGTCACCCATTTTCAGAGTCTCTATATATTCCTTTCCAGACATCACATTAAAAAAACCTTTTCTGTTTCTGTTTCTGTTTCTCTCCGAAAACTTGCAATATTTTTCTCTCCAGAAATATATATATATATATATATATATATATTTTCTTGCACATTAAATCTGATTGACACAATTGAGAGAAGAGGGAAGGGGTGGGGGCATACAGAGGAGGATGAACATGCCCTCTGTTCCGATTTTCATCGCGCCTCCTCTCAGATCTTAGCTTCAATTCGCGGTTTTCGTGGGAATCTGGATTCGGGAATTGGTACGAGTTTTGGATCTAATATAATTCAATTTGCATCTCGGTTCTTCTCTGCTGTTCTTCATTTTGGGTCCATTTCGCTGTTCTTACAAGGATCCGGTGTTTCTAGCTTGATTCACAGTTTATTTATTTTGCATCTGACAGGGAAATTGCTGATTTTGAGTGATTGTTTCTTCAAATAAGGTATTGTTTTTATTGCTCACTGTATCTTTATCTACCCGCATTTGATTCTCTCTGCTTGCTCGATTAGATTTTTAAAAAGTCATTGTGTTTTTGGATTGGATCCACAATGGAATGCCCGCCCTGTTCTGATGGGCTATTGTTTTAAATTCTCTGAGATTTGCATATGTAAAGTTTTGAACTTTGTGTTGATGAATTTACTTCTCGTGTAGAAAAAATGCAATCTGATCATGGCAAGTTATTCATCGGCGGAATATCATGGGATACTAATGAAGAGAGGCTCAAGGAGTACTTCGCCAGTTTTGGAGAGGTTGTGGAGGCAGTGATTATGAAGGATCGGACCACAGGTCGTGCCCGCGGTTTTGGTTTTGTTGTTTTTTCTGATCCTGCTGTTGCAGATAGAGTGATAAAGGAGAAACACAACATTGATGGTAGAATGGTAAGTTCATCTCAAACTTGAAAAGAGTGTACTTGTGTCTATACTTGTAAATTCTTTTCTATGATTCCTAAATCTTAATTGTATGAAATGGTTTCCTTGAGGTTTCCAATTAAGCTCTTTTTCAAAATGAGCCAAAAGCAACTTTTTTTTTTTTTTTTTTTTTCATTGCAACATAGAGTTTCCTTTTGACTTCTAATTTTCAGTAGCTTAAGTTATAAAGACTTGGTATATGCGTTTATCCTGTTTCTAGATGAATTTGGTTGTCATTGAAGTCTCTGTCCTCAGGTTGAGGCAAAAAAGGCCGTTCCTAGGGATGATCAGAACATTTTGAGTAGAAGCAATAGTAGCATCCATGGTTCTCCTGGCCCAGGTCGCACTAGAAAGATATTTGTTGGAGGTTTAGCATCTACTGTTACAGAGAGCGACTTCAAGAAGTATTTTGACCAGTTTGGAACAATAACTGATGTGGTGGTTATGTATGATCACAATACCCAGAGGCCAAGAGGCTTTGGGTTCATCACTTTTGATTCAGAGGAAGCAGTAGACAAGGTGTTGCATAAGACTTTTCACGAACTGAATGGTAAAATGGTTGAGGTCAAACGTGCTGTTCCTAAAGAATTATCTCCAAGTCCCAGTCGCAGCCCACTTGGTGGCTATAATTATGGTCTGAGCAGGGTCAATAGCTTTCTTAATGGCTACACTCAGGGATACACTCCAGGCGCTGTTGGAGGATATGGACTTAGAATAGATGGTAGGTTCAGTCCAGTTGCTGGTGGTCGAAGTGGGTTTCCTCCATATGGCTCTGGTTTTGGAATGGGTATGAATTTTGAGCCAGGGATGAGCCCAAATTATGGGGGTAGTGCAAATTTCAATAGTAATCTCAGTTATGGACGGGGAGTGAACCCTTATTATATTGGTAATTCAAATAGGTACGCTAGTCCTATAGGTTATGATGGTGGCAGTGGAGGAAACAGCTCATTTTTCAGTTCCATGACTCGTAATTTGTGGGGAAATGGAGGTCTTAACTATGGCACTAACTCCACAAATTCCAGTGCTTACATGGGATCGGGAAGTGGGACCATTGGTGGAAGTACCTTTGGTAATAATGCAGGGAATTGGACTTCTGGAATTTCAGCTCAAGATGGAGGAAATAATGCTTCTATCAATAATAACAATCTGGGTTATGGAGGAGGTGGAAATAATAGTTACAGTTTAGGAACTGGAGGCTATGGAAGGAATGGTGGTACAGGTTTGGCCCCGACATCATCGTACTCTGTCTCAAATGGTGGTTATGATGGTGCCTTTGCTGACTTTTATGGTGGTGGTTCAGTTTATGAGGACCCCACCTGGCGATCACCAAACTCTGAGCGAGAAGGGCCTGGTCCCATTGGTTATGGACTAGGCAATGCAGCTTCAGATGCCCCAGCAAAAAGTCCTCCTGGTTATATTGGTGGTTATAGTGTTAATAAAAGACAGCCAAATAGAGGTAAGAGCTCTTCAATTAATATCTTCATGCAATATTTCACTCTTATATTTAGAAGATGTGGAATGGTTTCTTACAGAACCATTTTGAGTGTGGAAAATATATTTTTATCATTGGGCAACTGTGAAGCTTTATTCTGTAGCTGTGACTGGACAAACTATGACTTCTATTAGACAAACGTATAGCTGACTCAGTGTTTCCCCTAGTTTTGGATTATAAATGTATAATTCAAAATGCCAGACAAGAATGATGGTTGGGCTTGTTTTGTTATTGAGTGATGGTCCCCTTTATATTACAATTCTCATGGCCCAGGTGCTGAAATTTTTGACAAACGCTCAAATGTTTAGGAACATGCGTCTGCATTAACTTTATTTGTAGATTTTTCATTTGCTCTCCACAATTCGAGTTTCTTCGAATTTGTATCGTTATATTAATAGATGAGCTAAAGGGTAATAACTTTTTTATGGGTATGCTTTTTAGTTTTTATATCATAATGTGGATACTTATTTGGGACATCCTGATATAGAAATGTAGATATCATGGGAAAGAGATTTCTTTTTGGACAACTTGTATATAGGATATAGCATATTGTTTTCTAGAATTGTTATTGTCTTTAAGCAAGACTGAGTTGAAGGCATATTCATGTTTTGTTAAGGCTTTCAACTTTTTAATGACTGTTATAGACCAATAATTTGAAGATGGTATTTGCATGTAATACGTGAATAAAGATTAGTATCTGATTTTTTGAAACAACAAATAGACAAAAAAGCATAGAAGATTACTCGAATTAAAGTACTATAATTGGTGCAATCCAGGGAAAATTCTAAGGTATACTTTGGTGCCACTTTATAAAGATAGTATTTACCAGTTTGGAGGTATACGACATATTGTTTAGTAATGTCATCTCAAACTGTCAGGTAAAGAGTGGAAATATCATCTTGTTTTATTAGACTGTTGAGCGCATAGTTTGGTCGCGTTTGCTGTATGCTCATGGTTGCACATGGTAATATTTTCTGTGTGAGGGTCGGTGTATGTTCAAATCATATCGACGGTTCCTTGAATCTCCCATCCCACCACTTCGGCTGTGTTGGCTATATGATGTTGCAGCCAATATGGTCATAAAATGTTTTTTACCTCGAGAATGAAGGCTATGGGTTCCAAGATGCGCGATTTAGCTCCTTGGTCAACTGCAATGTGATCATGTTATTGAGCTATTGGAAATTGGTTTGATCTATTATTTCTGGATATCATATTAGGGGCACTTGGGTCATTTTTTTTTAATTTCTTTATATGATCTTTAATCTTGGTCTGTGGGTTCCTCTTTACTAGCAGATGGGTCTAGTTGAGTTATTGGGTATTTGACGCATATTTCCCTGGATGATTGTGGTCTAGCTCTCTAGCTTTAGCTCGTATATGTTTCCCTTTTTCCTGATTTTTCTATCATTGAATTTGTTGCACTTAGCACTCTCGAGTTTAACATCCCCTAGCTGCTTTCTTTCTTCTCAACTAAATTTCCAAATCCGAATGCTCTTGTTACACCCTTTAAAGGCTCCAAAACCTATTTATCATAAACCTGATATGTTGGTTACATAGTAAAAATAAAACTGTGAACTATTTTTCTCCCCAATACCACTCCAATAAAGTGAGCTTCAATAGACAGATTTCATAGTCTGCCCCCCCTGCTCAATTTGGGTCAAGGCTTTGTATATTACTTACATGTCTAAACTGAGTAGCAAAACTGTGTTCTGTTGTTACTTTGCATTATTGTTAACCCATAATAACACAATAACACCCTTGTGTCAATTGGGCTATTGACTGATCAATGATTACCCTCACAGCAGCAGGGCTGTTTAGGAACAAATGTTGATGATCTCATGTATTCTCAATGCTTCTTGCCTCTTTCTTTAGTGTAATTGGCCACATTCTGAACAGTTTTATATTTATTGGCTATTGCATTCACCCTTGGTTGGGAAGGCACTTTTCGTTAGATCACTAGATTACCGGGAATGTCAATATGAAGTAGTAGTTTTTGGTGAATATACATATGTGCACATTTTTTGAAAATCTTTTCACCTTGCCTCATTGTGAATTAGAACAGTGATGGAGATGCTATCATTGTAGTCTTTGTAGGATTAGATGTCTAAAGCTGAAGCCATTCAACAAGGCTTTGATGAGTGGTGGTGGGTTCCTTTGTTTGTGAATGATTCTTCATTAATATATGATATTTACTGTGATCATTTCACCATGGATAGAGTATAGTGATCTCTCGATTCCATATACACACAATTTATGGTGATTCAGAACAAATAGACTGACATGACCTTTGTTTTTCAGACACATCCATTGAAAAGGTTTGCATTGATTTTAGAACATAGATATAAGTTTAGTTCTTCCAGGCTATCTCTCACGTTATGTTTCACTTGAATAACAGTAGGCTCTTGTTCATCTTATAAGGTTGGACCCCACATTCTTGTCATACACACTAATTCACACGCTACATACAAGTTTAGCATATTTTAGATGCTATTAAACTCCATTCTTTTGGGTTTTGTTCCAGTGTTTGGTCTGTTGGTTTACTGCTTTTTGTATGTTTCCTCTACTGTTCTTGCATAATCCAGGCTACTGTCCTGGATATCAAAGTCGAATGGAATGCGAAATTAGTTTTTATGGTACAATTAGTTAACATAGTTGGGATAGTTCTCACTTCTCAGCCTCCCTGATGTTTGCTGTGACGTCCTGCAACTAAGAGTAATATGAAGTATAGAGGATGGATATCATTAGTCTTGATATTCGAAATTTAAGTTCTTGATTCGAGTCACACCAATCTTGAAGTTTTTCTTTCACCGTAAGGATGGAAATCATTAGTCTTGATATTAGAAATTTAAGTTCTTGATTCAAGTCACACCAATCTTGAAGTTTTTCTTTTACCGAATGGATGGAAATCATTAGTCTTGATATTAGAAATTTAAGTTCTTGATTCGAGTCACACTAATCTTGAAGTTTTTCTTTTACCGGAAGATGGTCATAATTATGGAAAAATAATACTGTCTTAGAGTCTTCTGCTTCAGCCTCATTTCTTAAAAGATGATGTAATTATAGAATCTTATCCAGTGGCTGAAATAAGTATGCAAAGATTGTTTTGTTTAGATAAGTACACAAATAACTTGCCTCTATGTTTTTTGGAAGTCATTTACCTGCTAAGAGTTTTAATTTCAGACCATGAGATGATAAGTTGAGTGAGCATGAGGCCTCTATTTTTGGAAGTCATTTACCTGCTAAGAGTTTTAATTTCAGACCGTACGATGATAAGTTGAGCGAGCATGAGTTTGAAGTGGCAAGTTACATCTTAAAACAACTTATATTTGATTAATCTGGGCTATGTTGTTCGTACCATTCACTGCATGTTCATAATTGTTATTATTATTGTTTTACTGTAAAGTATTTATGAATACTTACTTTTTTATGCTTACATGTTCTTGTTTTCTCTTTATTCAGGAATTGCCGCTTAAGAAGTTTGTTTTGGATATCGTGATAAATAGGTGAAGATAATCTGTTGAATTGTGCATTTCGCACATTCCATTGTTAGTTTTATTTCACAAGAAATTTGGTTATCTAGAGCTAACTGGAGTGCCTGTTTTGAAAGCATCAAACTTAGAGATAGAAGTTACAGGGGATTTTGTGTCGAGGCTTGAGTTTTGAGTTACCATTTTTAGGTGTTTTGTTTTTGGTATTTTTGAGTGAGATGTAAAATCAGGTTGCGGATATAGTCAGAAGTGTATCATGCATCCCTGGTGAGGCGGCGATACATAAAGAAAGTATAGACTATGGTTTTCTTATTTATTTATTTTTTTCTTTTCCTTCGAGTTTTATATGTAATGTCCTTGGCAAAGACGAGGAATTTGTCAAGGCAGGATTTGTTTTGTTTTGTTTTTTTTCTCTTCCCATCGGAGGTGGATTTGTTATTCCGCAATTTGTATTGGAGATTCGTTGTTGATTTACTAGTCTGGAATATTTAAGGGATACCTACCTAGGGTTCCCCGCGAATAAGTTACCACTTATTCAGATTCTTTTACCTATTGGACTATTTAGCAAGAGTTGAACCAGTTTTTATTTGTTCAATGCTCAATTGGTTTGAATGATCCTAGCTACTCAGACAATATATGTCTACTTTTTGTTTGCGATATGTATTTCATGGAATAAATCTATCCGGTTAATCGTGCAACGGCTCTGACTGTCAAAATGTAGCTCAAAACATTGATTCATCATAACTAGCATGTTCTTTGAACATCTTATTACATTGTGTTATTGAGCTTTCTTGTAATGCAAGGAATGACATGAAGAGACTGTCACCAACCTGATTATCCTTGTGTAATAGTGCAAGTGTTACCAACAACTGGGACCATTGTGTTGGCTGATCATGCATAGCCAAATAATACTTGTGTTACTTTTAGACCATCACCATTCACCAAGTAGTTGCATGTGAACCCTGTGATAATGAAGACTTCCAAGTTATTTGGAAAGAGATGCATGGGTTTACTCTACTTTGGGCGTGTTGGGTAATAGTAGTACTACTAATGAGACTATTCATATTCTCTTGACTTTTTTGATAGAGGTACGTCTACGTACGTAGAATGGTATTTTATCATAAAGTCATATACTATATATGAGTACAAACTTATGAAAAGTAGGGTTGACTTGGTTGACTCAGAATAGTCTTCAAAAATGAAAACTAGTTGTAGTATTTTTACTAAAGGCAGCTCTCAAATTATATGCAATTTGGGAAAATAGTTGATTATATAGAAATTAAGAGACAAACATTCTGTAGGACAAATGATTGATTTCACTTGATTTTTTAAGATTTCAAGTGAGTCTCAGTGTTTATGCGCTTGCTGATTAAAAAAAAAAAAAATTAGCGATAGTTAATGATAACAGTTGGCTTTTCCAAGCCCAACACAAAACAAAAGAAACAACAAATTTGACTCCTTGGGCATTTGCCTACCTAAATCTGCAGAGCTGTGTAAAATTGTATGGTCCCTCTCAAATGATATTCAATAGGTAAAGTATAGGTATCCAAATTAAAAACCATCACTTGTTTGAGCAGAGCAGCATCATGTCTTGTTATAGGTTGCCTACAACACTCATTCTATGATGTTCCCATTGTGGTGGTGTTGGTCATTGTCCCAGGTACACAAGTAGATGGCCTATTTTTTTTTTTTTCTCTGCTCAATGTTTGTGCATTTATAATATTTAAGGTTGAGTTTCATTCATATCTGAGTTAGGTTGCCTTCTTCAAGCATTTAGGTTTATTACAATAAAAAAAAAGTCCAAGGGCACAAATATTTTTGGTTCTTAAAATGTGGCAAATGCAGTATAATTTTCAATCGAATGATAAGTTATTGATAACCAATGAAATCGTGTAACTGAAATAGTGACATCTGTGCAATTATGTACGCTCAATAATATGATTTTTAATAATCAATGGTAGACTACTGATTATACCACATTCTTTTCAAGCTCTAGGTCCCAAAAGATTGACATCACAACTTTTGATGAGTTTCATGATCACTAGTTTGGGATCTTGAGTTCAAATACAAGAGCCCTTAGCTATGGAGGGACTAAGGACCATTATTTTAGGACAATGTATGAGCTATGGAGGACTGAGTTCGAATAATAAAAGTCTAATTAGGGTTAGAGATGGATCTCGAAAATGAATACCTAACTCAACATAGGTTTGTGGCCTCGTGTAGGAGTTGAAAAACTAGTATGATAAAGCATGAAAGAAGTGCATCTCAAAATATGTTTTAAGAAATAAGTACGGATCATAATCTGAACCTTAATAAAATCAACATAATACAAATCAAATACCTGCAACGATCATATTCTTGTGCATTTAAGTTAATATTACAACTAGTTACTGCTGTTGTAAATAAAGAGCAAGAACGCAACAATAATAACAAGAGAAATATAGAAAAATAGCTGATCTTATTAATTGTGTATTGTGTATAATAATGAGCCCTATATATAAGGGTAAATAACCTACTTCTACTAGGAATAGGAAATACAATACAAATGCTCTTCTATAAGGAAATTACTCTAATACGCATTAGGAGTCTAAGAAACCCAATTGGTATGGACATCCATTTAATATTATTCATAACAACTGCAAATAGATCACATAGCTCTCTATTGAAGAGAAGAAGTTGACTTGTACAAGTTCAAATAGAATTCAATTATTAGATTTGAGATATCTGTTAAAGCATCGTAGTGACCTTTTCTAACAATCTAAACCTTTTCCAGTTTCCTTTTTTTTTTTTTTTAAAAATTAAGGAGTAATTGCACATGAGTTCCCCGTACTTTACATGTTTTACACATGAATACTCTAAAATTTTATTTTAACTTTCGACTACCCTGTACTATGACGGGGGCATCTCCATCCATATTTCGCCAGTTAAGTGTCAAAAAGATCAAATTGCCCTTATTGTATAATTTTTAATTTTAGAAATATAAATAACAATAATTAAAAATAAATATAAAGAAGACGAATCGTCTTATTCACATTTCTAAAAATTAAGAAAAAATTAAAAATAAAGGCAAAATGGGCATTTCTGAATTTTTTTTTTGGTCGTGCATGATACATGATCAAAAAAGGGAATATTCTGTGACAGAGAGGTCCCTCATAGTACAAAGTAGTTAAAAGTTAAAATAGTAAAATAAATTTTTTAGAGTATCCATGTGCAATTACCCCTTAAATTAATTACGCTATGGTAAATTCAATATGACATTTTTGTTGTGAAATAATTTTTATAATCCAAAATTATAATAATTGGAGATGCAGGGTATCGATCCCCGTACCTCTCGCATGCTAAGCGAGCGCTCTACCATCTGAGCTACATCCCCTTTTACATACTAGTTATCATTATGGTGAAATTATATCAGAAACGACTTGGAGGTCGTTCACTCGTTTGTTTAATTTATGATGAAATGATAATTGAAATGCTAACAATTCAATTGTCAGTAATTGAAATATTTAAA
>JAYMTK010005592.1:0-10098 GCA_036897405.1 Pelargonium myrrhifolium
CATTCTGGGCCACGATGAGAAAATCTGCAGGGTCCGCTATGACATGGGGATCTTAGATATTGATAGACCATATGGGGTGTTTTTGATAGCCCCGGACAAGAAAGGGAGCCATTCGAATGAGGAGAAAAGGCTTTGGGGGGAGGAGTGGTCCACGCCGTGTCAAGACGGAAGAAAGGTTGGGGAGTCAGTAGCTGGAAACAATGAGGTAGAGACGCGGGAGCTAAGAGATGGAGCCACAATTTCGGTTCAAAAACGGACAAGGGTGGTGGTGGACGATGGTCCAGGGGTACCGAAGTCCGAGAACTCTCAAGGGAACGGGAGGCCGGTTGGGGTGGGAGCTAAGGGTGGGGGGCGTGACCCGGGTGATGAGGCCCGAGATATAGAGTGATTGTTGTATGGGGTTGTTAGGATATGGGGTTTGGAAACTCTAGGAAATTCCCAAGATATGGGTCTGTAGGAGGCGCTCATCCAGAGAGTGATGATTTGCTTGTTGTGGGCCTGGGGCTGGATCCCTTCCTTAAAATTTGCGGTGACGGTATACCGAGTCGGCCTTAACCAGATTTGGGTTATATAGATAGATCGTTTCTTTAGTTTTACAATTGTAATGGATGAAGTGATGTATCTGTATATCCTGTTGATTTGAGTGAAATGGGTGCGTTTACACCATTTTTCAAAAAAAGAGAGGAATGAATTGCTATGGCAAACAAACTTAAGAGGTTTTTGTTATTACAATGTGAATATTTATATAATTCTACAATTCACCACAAAGTCGCAAAGAGTATAACCTAAAGGTTACAATTCGTCTTATAATACATCATCACGACACGAAACTAACGTGTTATTAGGTTCGTGTTGGAAAACCTAACAAGTTTAGTAACTGTGTTGTGTTCGTGTTAGGCTTAAAAAACACGCACACATGATTAATTAGTCGTGTTGTGACATGCCCAACACACACACACACACACACACACACACTTAATGATATAATTATAAATTAATCTCATTAACGTTTCAGATATGTAGTGTCGTGTCAAACTTGTTGGATATTATTGCATCAAACGTTTTGGTTATATCGTGCATAATGTGTTGGATCGTGTTCCTGCAATCATGTCGTGTCATGTCAACACGACCTGTGCATATATTGATTGTGTTAAATATGCCAAGTTTGTGTTTTGTTTTATAAACGTGTTGTGTTAGTATTCGTGCAAGCTCATGCAATGTCTGTAGCATAATGGGCCATGACGAACCAAATTGTAAGGTTCTATACGCTAAAGGGGATGTTTGGAAAGAGGGGGCCTATTGTTCGTATTTGATGGCACCTAAAGGTAAGCAGGACGGACTCAAGGGAAATAGATGGATTCAGACAGAAGATTGGCAGTCATCGCTGAAGGTGGGAGGTGGAGTCGAGAAGATGGTGGTTGATCCTAAGGCAATATAACTTAAGATGAGGAGGCGAGGGGGGAGATAGTGTTGGTAAAGAGAAAGAGGAGCGCAGATAAACAAGGGAGTCATGAAATACTGAGGTTGAGACTATGGTGAAAACAAAAAATGGAGTAGAAGCGGTCAAGGAAGGGCTCGACAACCTAGCAGGATGATAGGAGACACGGAGCGGAGGCGATGCAGTTTTTTGCTTTTTTGTTTTGTTAGTTTTGGCTTTGTTTTGGTTATGTTATGTTTGTTGCTTTATTTCTTGGACTTTATTTTGCTGTTGGTTATTATTTTTTTGTCCTAGTTTCAGTATTAGGGTATTTTTATTATTTTTTTGTCCTAGTTTTAGTATTAGGGTTTGGTAGTGATATAGTTGGCCCGAGTTACCTAGATAGGGCTTTTATTTGGGTCTTGTATTTGTATTCGTGGATAACGCTCCTCAATGGTAAACACACCTTTGTTGGGATAAACAAAACAATCAAAAGTTAAATCGGGATCGTAAAGACAAAAAATAACGGGTTTTGGAAAACAAATAAACTAATTAAAAAAGAAAAAGAGACCCGACATTAAATTCACATAAAAAAGCAGAGAACAATAGTGTCTAGTTAAGTCATTGATTTTGATTTACCAGGTGATCTATTGACAAAGTTTAATTAATATCATCGGAAGATTTAGGAGAGGCTGATTCGAGATACAAAATCGTGTGTATACACTCATGGACTCCCACCTGTGTTACCCTTCACTATTATGAACAAACCCCAACGCAGAGAACAAAGGCAATGACAAAACGACTTACAAAACATAAAGAACAAGCATCAAACGACACCCTAAATAACTTAAAAACGTAACTAATTTGAACTCTGGTGACCCTTTGTATTTGCTGCACAAACAAAAAAAACAATACTTTTTATAAAAAAAAATCAACCTAAATCAACCAAAACAATTCAAATAAAAACAAAATCAACCCAAGTTAAACAATCTAAAACCAACCAAGAAATAACATGAAAAAAATTATATCAACATGCTAAAGATTGCTTATTTATCAAGGATCAAAAAGCTTCATTACAAACCCAATCTTAGGAGCATGAAAGGTCAAAGATCACAAAATGTCTGCAAATCACAAGGATGATTGGGAGAGGTGAAGTCAGCTCTTTCTTTCCTGCATACTCCTTACTCGTTGCAAAACACGAACAAATTCATAAAACAACGAGAAATCAAATCCGGGAGGATTCTCACTATCTGCAATACTCTTGTTAGGACTAAGTGAAGAGTTACCACAAGGAGTCTGGCATATGACAAAGTCGAAACCACCAAACTTGTCCATCAGACTCTTGATCTTGTTACTTGTTAGCTTCTGAATGTCTTCAAATTGAACCAACTCTCCACTTTGTCCACTATTTTCCCACCACCTTTTCAAAATCCTCCGCTTTGTAGCACAAGGCTCGATGGAGACAACGCCTTTCAAAAAGACGCCAAGCCGGTGTAGAGCAACTTCTGCCCCGCCAACGCCACTGAAAATCGACACCATTGTTAGTCCATCAGGATACATAGACTTCAGCACGGAGAGATGATAGCCTAAGGTGTCGGTCTGAAAGCTATGCTTCAGTGCTTGAAGCCTTTCTATTAAACCACATCCAGCATCTTGTGTGTGATTCGGTGGGTAGCCTAGAATGCGCTCTAGATGTTCGGGTTCTATGGGGCTCAGTTTTTGGCGACCAACCCACACAAGATTCGATGTCCGGCAATGGTGAAGGATGTCCTTCTGCTGTTCAGGCGAAAGCAGCCCCCGAGAATCATTTAATATCTTTCCAAGTCGGTCACAGAGCTGAGAAATTCCACTTATATCAGAAGTGATGCAGCTCAGCTGTTTCCTCGTATCCCATGACGGCCACCATCTCTTAGTATGAGGAATCGCGTCTTCTATTGTCATTGGTGGCTTTGGATCAATGTGAAATCTACTTTTGGTTGGAAGATTGTGTACATAACCTTCCTTCCTGCTCAAGGCTGAGAAGAACTGGGCATTGACAAATTCAGGAGCAACTGCATACAAGAACCGTGAAATTTTAGCCCAAGAATCATTTGGAACATTCACAACATTCCCATAGAAGAAATAAGGAGATTTCGCCACCACCCGATCAAGACTTCTGCAAGGACTGGATTTGAATTCTGTGGAGGCTTCACATCTTGTGGGTTTATGGTGAACCTTCTCTCCTAGGCACGTCCTTAGAGAAGAGCTTTGCTCATTAGTATACTCTTGTTTTGGCCTTTTCCCTTCACAATTTCCACTTAAGTCTCTATGTTGAATCTGAGAAGTAGCATCTAGACTGTAATCGAATTCTTGTTTCGGTCTTTTCCCCACATGATTCAATTCTCTGTTTATATCCCAAAAATCATCAGTTTTTACTCTTGCTGAACCATATAGATGACGTCTTAAGCCATCTTTCATTCCCATAACAGAAGAGCCACACTCCTTGAAGAAATCAAACCAAATCAATAGAAAGAATAATAAGTCCATTAGTTTTGGGCACATGATAGCACAATAGAAATAATCGAGCATGTAATAACTACAGCTATTGAAAAAGAGGGTTAAAAAATAAAAGCTAGCGTCCAGAATGGCATTGTCCAATATTCAACATGTTCCCTAATTTGTAAGCTCTACACGGCCATTAAAATCGAAGCATAAGGTGTCAAAATCTAAGCAAAAACATCCAGGTAGCCAGTTCAGCTCTAAAAGATATATGCTGAGGCAAACTCAGCTATGTCCAGAACCCCAATATGCTCATAAAATAGTTAACAAATTTGAAGTAATAATAGGCTGTGCGAAGGCAAAAAACATATTAGTTGAAGGCACAAAAGAGTTTTGATCATCCTACTGTTTTTAAGTCTATGTTTTGATAAAATTTAACTGTTTATTTCATTTATATTTTTCTCATATTTTGTAAGCAAGTATTTGAAATCTCTATCAACCTACAAAATTCAAAACTCTAAATCATATACTTAATTATCATCTAGCGTCATATATATACACAAACACTCTCAGTCATATGTTCTGTTCAAGATTTCGTATTCATCTTTAGCCTTATCTTCATGTTCTTTATTTTACGGTAAGTATAATAATTTTTTCTAAACTATTAAGAAAACTTGATTAAGGCAAGCCTTTTAGCGCCTACACCTCTAGAGGCTTACTGAGAGAGGCACCTGATGAATGTCGCCTAGCCTGACCATATGCAATGTGCAGGCCTATGAACTAGCAAACATGACTATGAAACTATGAACTTGACCTATAAAATCTTAACGTAAATAAAAGCAAAAAGTAAGTACAATGAATTGAGTTATTAAGATTCAGTACATACCTTATCTTTTTCAAGATAATCATTAGCAATTTCACCCGCAAAAATTGAGTCAACAAGCTCTGATAAAGGCACATGTGGACCTGTACTCCAAATTGAATTACAGTCTTCGTAAAGATCAAAGATGGAATCAAGTGGATGTATGCAAGTTCATAATACACTAGATCACCACAAGCAAAATCTTACTGACAAAGGGATGTTTAGAATCCAATAGTAGGAAAAAGGACAGAGTGAGGCATCAACAAAAACTTGACAAATAAATATATTCTTTGGTTAATTAGAAAAGAAAACAAACAAACTGAGAAACTTTACAAGTTTAGAGTAATAAGATGGAACATCTTAATCCTAGCATATTTAGTTCATATTAAGGTTAAAGCTCACACACTATATATGTAAATCACCTTTCTTTCCCGTTTTTAGAAGGTAAATAAGCTTTTATTTTAGTATTAGCTTGTATCCGGTTTTAAAATGTCTAGTTGGGTAATTCCCCATACTATTTCCCACATAACTACCCAATAATGTACAAGTTTACTTCCCATGTTTGGTCACTAGTTCTGTTGACTATTCATGTACAAAGACTATATTACCTCTCTTACATTTCAAAAGTTAAAATTTTATCCTCAAAAGTAAAAAAATTAAATGTGGCTTTGAAGATTCTGGTGGTTGGATTCATCAATTCAAAAATGATATATAATTGAAGCAACATTAAACTAAAATTAAATCAAACAAATACTTCAACAAGATATAAAAGTGAGAGAGAAAAGGGAAGAGCAAAAGAAATGAAAGGGTGAAGAAGGAATTTTAAAATAAAATGGACAAATGTCTTGCATATGATGAGATAGAAGAAAATAATTAGAATATTCTATTCAAACTAATAGAGGGAATAGGGGGTGTACTAAACTAAATGTAGTTAATTAAGTGTCGCAAAAAAAAAAAGTTTAGGATGGTTATATTTTGTGGGCAATACCACGGGGTATTTATTCGCATACTATCCCTATTGTCTTCCCTTTTCAAGTGCAGCAGTTTCTAGTACCAGTAAAATACTCAAAATTATGATGGAATGGTAACTACTCACCAAACTTCTCAATGGCTGCTGAAACTTGATTCTCAGTGAAACCCATTTGCAGCAAACAAAATGTTTTGTCCGTGGGCCCAAACAAGGCTTCATTACTAGTTTCCTAATGAAAAGTTTACACTAGAATAAGGTAATATTCAAATTATATAATGGATATGTCTAGCAATGTATAGTTTTCTATGCCATTCAAATGACAGAAAGTACACATTGAAATATAAGTATAATGAAAAATATTTTATGAGCCATATAAATTAACTCTTCCAAAACTAAAAGAAGATGGATGCGTCATTACTAGATCAATGCTCCCTTAGTGTTTTAAGGGCTAGAGGGTAACAAGATCTGTCCATTTTGTCGCTAATAAGAAGTGTTTGACAGTAGGTCAAACGACCAAAAAAGTTTTGACTCCACACTAGATTTGAACATACCCAGTTTTTAGATGAGAGTAGGACCGTGTCATGGTTGTTGTGGTCTGGTTCCTAAAACCGTTCTATCAGATTATTACAGGTTCGTTTGTAGTTTTACAGGTACTATGTCAATAAAACAATCGGACCCCTTCAAGTGGGATGGGTATTGCTTGATGTTGTCTTATGAAGTCCATCCCGATGATTATATATCTCAATACAAAGAGCTTTCCTTACTCTTCGTACTTGTTGCTTCCTTTATCATTTGCTTCCTACTTCCATATGTATTCTAGCAACTAAGCTGACTCGGATACACAAGGATGTGCATTTCCATATTTAAGTGTCAAACGTTCCCAGGGAAACTTAGAAAAGCTTTGAGGTGTTTCACTAGTCTTATCTTCAATGTCTCAATGTATAAGCAAACTTCAAAATAATTCTTGTAAGAAAACGAGATCTAAGAATGGGGGAGTAACAGCTGTTGGCATAAGATGAGAGATAATAACCAATTCCATAGTTGTGCCGTAGGCCGATTCCTAGAAGGATGTTTTGTAGATGATGAGTGCAGCCTAAGGAAATAGGCTGTTGCTGCTTATTTAGTTGAGAGGGGAGATATCAAAGCATAAGCATGAACGAGGGCAATAATAAACTTAACCTCTAAATGAATTTGGATGGGTCTATATGTTAGGAATTTTTTTTTTGGAAGGAAGAAGACTTCAGCATATTTGAAATATGGATATGCAGTTTTAGAATTAGAACTCCCTTAGATTTTGCATTCAGATCAGGAAAACTTATTTTGATATGTGTATGGTTTCTTTGCTTCTTATGAAACTGAATTTGATTCAAATTTCATTTTTGGTGTAGTTAATGTAAATGATCATACATCACCTTCTTATAGACTTTTCTCTTTTAGTTTAGCACCAATCCTCTTTTTGGGGAATTAAGTGCTAGTTATAACTATATGGAAAGGGAAAAGGCAGGAAAAAAAAACAGCAAAGTCGCCGTACAGACAAGATGAGGATGCTACCTCTTTTGGTTGAACTGTAGAAACGTCTGGAGGAGTATTAGCTCGCTTGTCATCAAACAAGCTATCTAGAGAATCCTCTGACTCGGAATTTGATTTCTGAAGATCCTATATTTATTCCAAAGGAGATCAACAAATTGTGGAAAAGAAAATGTCTTGTACATATTTGACAGATAATATAAGCAGGTAGGAGAAAAAAACAGCAAAGCCGTCATACAAACAAGATGAGGATACTACCTCTTTTGGTTGAACTGTAGAAACTTCTGAAGTATTAGCACCCTTGTCATCAAACAAGCTATCCAGAGAATCCTCTGATTCGGCATTCGATTTCTGAAGATCCTATTCATTCCAAAGAGGATCAAAAAAATTCAGGAAAAATATGTCTTGTACATATTTGACAGATGATATAAGCTGCAGCTTACAGCTGAGTGAGAAATAGCAAGAATAAAAACCTGCTTTCTAATTCATAATATGTTTCCATAAAGAGAGAAGAAGAATGATAAAACTAAACACTCATCTAATTGCTCTCTCTTGAAATCAATCATAGTATTTTGGTCCTTAGAGAAATAGGGTCAATGCTAAGATTTCAGAGGGCACAAGAAACTGCAAATTGTAAGTGAGAGGCCCCATAGGACAGGTGGCGCACTAAAACAAACAAATAAATAAATAAACATGCATGGTCATCTGGCACATATTTAGCTGATCAGCAATGCAAGTACATGAAAATCAGCATCACTTACAGAATATGCAAAGAGAGAATCCACTAGCAAGTCAGCATCATCTTCACCTGGATTTACACGAACATGAAAATCCATAGAAATCTCATAAACAAGTCTTAGGCTTGTCATGCTATCTATAAATGAATAAATATACAAACATAAATCAATTGTCTGGAAGAGAATCTTGTAATGTAGTTAAAGCCCACGGGGAAAAATCTGGGTAACATATGACAAGATAAAAGCGAATATTTCATTTATGAACTTACCCTTCTCTTTGATCACTTTGTCAACATGAGATGGTAAGAATCCCATTCCTATGAGGGATGATCTCAAATTGGTACCAGATGAACAGGCAACATTGTTCTGGAATCATGTAAAAACAGCAGGAGAAAAATAAGGAACATGCCCTAATTGGAATTCACTGATGACTAGAAGATGTATGGCAAACAAAGAACATGAAAAATGTGAGCACTGATAAAAACAATGCCAATAAATGTATGTAGAAGCATTAACATTCAAGCAGATATATTCCGTTATTTATACAAGCATTCTAGAACAGTTTATAATTGGCTGTCAATAAGGGCAAACAAAGTATATGAGAATTGAGAAGTAACGCTCAATATTAATCCAGAACACTGATGAATTTGTAGTAGCACTTGAAATTGTGGACATATATATTTCTTTTATTTAGCAAAGACAGCTAATATTTGAGTAAAAATATGGACAAGCACAATAGTAAAATTACACTTATCTACAGTCTGTCGAAGTTCATAGACTCTGGTGCTTAATGGAAGAATGATTACTGTTTGACGAGATGTTGAACAATTATTCATCATGAACAGAATACAAGCATATAACAGAGGAACAAATATGTTTTTACATATATCCTTCTGCGGACAGAGGTTGGGCTACATAACAGGGTAGCTCTCCCCTATCTCTGAATCTACCCAATCCTGGTGCAATACATATATTCAAGTTTTCTATTACAGCAACAAAAGTGTAATAGCTGAATGGACAGAATATTGATTAGAACTGTTAAGAGTATAGAGTTAAAGTTAGGTCTTCAACTATCAATTTAAGCTTTTAGTTGAGATGGTCCCCTGGTATTGGAGTTGGTTTGATCTTGGTTTTATGTGGCACGTTTGTGTTTCATTGCATGAAAAAGAGGTCACTTATGAAGTTCATTGCAAAACTGGAGGACTATAACAGAAATAATACAACAGCAACATGAACAACAAAAACAGTTTATGATAAATAAAATATATAACAACTGGAAATATAAGGGGAAAAACATGTTAGAATTAGCTTTACTACTACCCAATAAAATAATTATTGCAGAATTTGTCGGATATGAACCCCATATAACTATCATTTACATATGAGGAAATCAAGACATACCCCAACATCCCTTGACCACATCCTCTCATATGGCAACTCAAAATCCAAGATTGAAGGCTCAGTCTTTGTAGTGTTCTCGTTAGTTCATGGTTTAAGGAACTTTTGCAGCCACTATCTCACCCTAAAAGATGAACCAAAGTGTATGAGAATATACAACAATATACATTCAATTAACTACCAACTATAATAAGAAAGGAAATTAGGTACCCCAGAAAATGTATTTCACAGAGCACCAAAAACTGCATGAAGGTAGAATTCAGCTCTTAACGTGTATATCTGCAAGTAAAAAATCAGCTTGTAACCAAATTCAAGAACTCCAAGAGCAGAACTCAACAGCATATACTCAAACTCCATGATGTAATAGTTTCTGTTACTCATGAAATGTGCATATCTCAGCTATAAGCCTCTAATTAGCGAAATTTTGCACCAATAGAAACCGTGAAACACCTCAATTTCTGTGAGCAAACTCAATTTCTCTTATCGGCCAAAAGTACATTTTCCAGCAATTGAGGCAATGAATCACTCAAACTAAAAGAAACAAGCAAGATGCCTATAACTGAAGCAATGAAATAAGCAATGCCAGAAATTTCATACAAAAAAAAAAAAGGGATAAAAGCAAATTTGGTTTCCAAAGTTTGGTGCGAAACTCAATCTAGTACCCAGACTTTTATTGTACCAGAGTTAGTACCACACTTTTATTTTGCAC
>JAYMTK010005593.1:0-10097 GCA_036897405.1 Pelargonium myrrhifolium
TTAGGGTAGCATCAGTAGTCCCCTACTCCGATTGATATTGATTTATCGATATCGGTCGGAGTATGCTTGGTCCGAAGAAGATGCTCGATGGTCCGTCGAGGAGGCTTCATGGTCAGTCGACGAGGCTCGGACCCTTGACTCTTTGGTGGTGACGCTCTCCCACTTGTTGCCAAACTTTGCCTTTTTGAACTAATCTTTGACTGTTTGACTTATTCAAAATTTCAAAAGTTTTTACCTTTTTACTTTTCCGAGTTTCAAAAGTCGCTCAACTTTTTCTTTCTCGGCCGCTCCTTCTCGACCATTGGGCCGGTTGCACGAGATGTTTCGTGGGCTCACCCACACTTGATCCGTCTTCTCTTCTTCTTCATCTTCGTTTATAAATAGTGCATTCTTCCTCACTTCATCACTTCATCACTTTACTAATCTTCAAACTAAGAAAAAGCCCTTTCTGAGAATTTTCCGACGAGACTTCGTGCTTTCGCCGCCTACACCGTTCTTTTCCGACTACTTTCTGTCGCCGATTCCAGCCGCCGGTCTGGTTCCTCCATCTTCTCCATCTTCTGTGATCGGTAAGTCATTAGGGTTCTTGTTCTTCTTCGCTTTACCCGACTTTTCTCTTCTGTACTTCGCCTCACCCTGTAAGGGCTTTAGTTTTACCCATTGGTTTGGTGTTTCGTAGAACACTTAGGCCTTCTAGAGTTTGTAGTTGAGCTTTTGAGAAAGTACCATTGATGAACTCAAACCATGGTCTATGGCGTGGAGCTTCCTCGCCAGTGACCATGGCGTTTGGCGCGAAAGCGTTGGTTATTGATGACGCTTCGTTGTCAGTGGTGGTCCCTCCGACAGGTGGGGCCCAGTCGTCCCTGGTATGAGGTTCCAAGCCCTAGATCCGATTTAGTGTTTATGCACTGACACTTAGGGATTTGAGATGCTTGATCTTCCCTTTTTGCTTATCTGGGACTTAGGATTTTTCACCTTAAGTTTAGTTGAACGTTAAGGACCATGCCCACTGGTCCGTAAGCTTCCAAGAGTGGTCTTGGGATCACGATTGTCGGACCGTATTCTCAGATCCGAGATCGTGGTCCGAGGATCATGACCTCGATGGCGCTCTTGGAAGCTTCTTGGACCATGATCATGGGACCGTTTACTCAGGTCCGCGATCATGGCCTCTCGGACCATGGTCTCCATGGTGCTTCTTTGGCGTTCCTGGTCCATGATCATGGGACCGTGTACTCAGGTCCATGAGTTAGTACCTACACTTTTATTTTGAAGCGAATCTAGTACCCATATTTTTATTTTGTACCCAATTTAGTACCCGCAGTCACTCTCCGTCAATTCGTCCGCTAAGTTTTGCATACGTGGACGTTGACCTGTCTCGGTGGGCTCCACGTGGACAAAAAAAGCCAAGGTGGCAAAAATGGCTAACGTGGATAAGTTATTATTAAATAATAATAATAATAATATTTTTTAAAAGGAAAAAGAAGAAGACAAAACGATCAGATCCATCTTCAGATCTCCTCTACCGTCCGACAACACCTCCTCCGTCCGGCAGCACCTCCTCGGTAGATGCGGCGATCTCCAGCGCCAATGGGAGGCGCGGTGGAAGCAGGGAGTGCGAGAGATAGAGCTCGTCGGCCGCCTCGACGCCTCGCCGTCCAATACAACAGACACTCTCTCTCTTTTTTTCCTTTTTGTACTACTTTTGTTGCAGTACATATTTTTCTGGTTTCCGTTGGTGGGTTTTGGTTACTCACCAGTTAGTCGATGCATATAAGAAAAAAGTTGGGGGTTTTCATGTGAAATTGTACCATATATGGCTTTCTCTGATTTGGGGATTTCTGGATATTTTTGTTTATTCGGTTTAAAATAGCTCTGCCTCCTTTTTTTATTTATTTTCAATATTCAAAGTTGAAAAGACCCAAAATTTGGGATTTGTGGGCTGTTTTGCTGATTGAAGAGAGACAGAGGAAGCTAGTTCCAAGTGAGTCTTCTCAGGCTTTGAGGTGAGGATTTTGGAAACATTTATGGGTATTTGTTAATTATTGGTTTTCTGTGGGATTTAATTGTATTGGTCACTGTTTTGTAGTGATCGGATTAGAATTTGTGAGTATGAGCGTATCAATGGTGAACATGAACAAGCTAGGAACAAGAGACTGAGAAAGAGACTGAGAATTTGGAGAGGATGGATATGGCAGAGGGCGTGAAGAGGATAGCGCCATGGAACAAACAAATTACGATTCGAGGACTCATTGCTAGTGTTGTCATTGGCATAATCTACAGTGTGATAGTAATGAAGCTTAACCTCACCACAGGGCTTGTCCCCAATCTCAATGTCTCGGCAGCTCTCTTAGCTTTCGTGTTCGTCCAGACATGGACCAAGCTGTTGGAAAAGGCCGGACTTGCGTCCGCTCCCTTCACCAAGCAAGAGAACACCATAATTCAGACTTGTGCTGTTGCTTGCTACAGCATTGCTGTTGCAGGTAATTTAAAATTGTTAACTTTATCTTGTTAAACTGTTGCTATCATTCTTGAGTTTGTTGATTGATCAATTATGGAATTTGCAGGTGGTTTTGGGTCGTATCTGTTGGGTTTGAACCACAAGACATATGAGCAAGCTGGGGTTAACACAGAAGGGAACGTTCCTGGGAGCACAAAGGAGCCCGAGATCGGCTGGATGATTGCTTTTCTCTTCGTCAGTAGCTTTGTTGGGCTTTTGGCTCTCGTTCCTCTCAGAAAGGTAACCTATTATTTATTGATAGTATGGAGTTTGATTATTCATGTGGTTCTGCTTTAATTATTCACAAAGGCTTGAAATTTGGTCTTGAACTCTTGTTCATGCCCGTTGTGTTGTTCTACAGATAATGATTATAGACTACAAACTATCTTATCCAAGTGGAACCGCCACAGCGGTTTTGATTAATGGGTTTCATACTCCCAAGGGAGACAAAATGGCAAAGTATGTACTAATTTTTTTGGTGTTCTTGTCCTCTATAATTACTCGTTCACCTGAGTCTGAAAGAAACTTGTTAAACTAGCTAAGTTGGTTCCTGCAGGAAGCAGGTTCGTGGGTTCATGAAGTTCTTCTCGGTTAGTTTCTTTTGGGCTTTCTTTCAGTGGTTTTATTCAGGTGGAGTGGAATGTGGATTCTCTCAGTTTCCCACATTTGGTTTAAAAGCTTGGAGAAATTCGTGCGTGTCCCTCACTTTTGTTTCTTATACATCCAATGAGCCATTTGCAATGGTACTGATCAAAGAAACTGAATTTTGCAGATTCTATTTCGATTTCAGTATGACATACATTGGGGCGGGAATGATATGTTCTCATATTGTGAACTTGTCTTTGCTTCTTGGGGCCGTGCTTTCTTGGGGAGTAATGTGGCCCTTGATAGCAGGGCTTAAAGGGGAATGGTTCCCAGCAACTCTATCAGAAAGCAGTATGAAGAGTCTAAGTGGTTATAAGGTTTGTAAATAAAATCAGCATTCGGGTTTTCATAGCCAACTGCGTTGATAGATTGATAAACACAGTATTCAATAAATACATTCTTATTGCTCTCTGGTGTACGCTGTGCAGGTATTTATTTCCATTGCTCTCATCCTAGGAGACGGGCTCTATAACTTTCTCAAGATACTGTATTATACTGCATGTAACATCCAAGCCAATGTAGATGGCAAGAATCTCAAAACAAGTAAGCCGATAGATATGTGGCTCCTCTGAAATTTTGCTCATTCTAATGTCCATCTACACTTTTATAAATCATGCATGATTTATTCCCTACATGTTCAAATTTTTACCAACATAGTTCTCTGCTGTTGCAGCCTCAGAAGACCGAAATAGTGGAAATCCTGATGATGGTCAACGAAATGAATTGTTCATAAGAGAGGGCATTCCTATATGGGTAGCGTGTCTAGGGTACACCCTATTTTCCATAATCTCCATCATTGTAATCCCATTAATGTTCCCCGAGCTCAAGTGGTATTATGTGGTGGTAGCATACATGCTTGCGCCGTCTCTAAGTTTCTGTAATGCTTATGGTGCCGGGCTAACAGACATGAACATGGCCTATAATTATGGTAAAGTAGCCCTCTTTATGCTTGCTGCCTTGTCCAAAAAGGATTCCGGAGTAGTGGCAGGGCTTGTTGGATGTGGTCTCATCAAATCCATTGTATCTATCTCCTCTGATCTGATGCACGACTTCAAGACTGGCCATCTCACTCTCACTTCCCCGCGATCAATGCTTCTGAGCCAGGCCATTGGGACGACTATAGGCTGTGTGGTAGCTCCTCTCACGTTCTTTCTCTTCTACAAGGCATTTGATGTTGGCAACCCGGAAGGTGAATACAAAGCTCCTTATGCCATCATTTATAGAAATATGGCGATCCTAGGAGTTGAAGGTTTCTCTGCCCTGCCCCATCACTGTTTGCAGCTATGTTATGGGTTTTTCGCCTTTGCCATAGTGACCAACTTGGTGAGGGATCTTTCGCCCCACAAAATTGGGAAATGGGTTCCGCTGCCAATGGCTATGGCAGTGCCATTCCTAGTTGGGGCATATTTTGCAATTGATATGTGTATGGGGAGTGTGGTTGTGTTTGTGTGGCACAAACTAAATAGTAGCAAGGCAAAGTTGATGGTTCCTGCAGTTGCTTCCGGTTTGATATGTGGAGACGGGTTGTGGATTCTTCCTGCGTCCATCCTCGCCTTGTCCAAGATTAGTCCTCCGATCTGCATGACCTTTTTGCCAAGCAAGTAGAATACTGTATTAGAGTCACAGTTTTGGTGGTTACAGGGATAGCTTGTTTTTTCAATAAATAGGTAGAAAAGCTCAAGCTGTTGTGAGAATATAGAAAAGGGATCTTAAGTGGCAGGATTTAGATTTTGACTTGCCTTGTATGTATAGACTGTAGAGAGAGCACAACTCATTACCTACATTCTCATGGATCAAATAAAATATCCAAAACAATGGTCAAGTTAGATGTCAAAGTAAAATATACTTCTTGTTTTATCTCAAAGTGAGTTTGTTTTTCTTCTTTGATCTTGATTATCTCTCTCTCATTTTTGTCTTTCTGAACTTGTATGTGATTTTATTGGAACAAACTCAACAGTTCTAGCTTTTCTTTGTTATCATACTTGATATATAATTAAGTGGACATGTATTTTCAAACGTCCGTAAATGAAAATAAGAGGTAAATACCTATAACAAAAACAACAATATATGTATTGTCAGGCACCAAACATAATAGTGTTGAAGATGCAAGAATTCAAGAATAAGAGAAAACTCTTGTAATTAAATAAAATCTACCTCATCATATGAGTTTTGTTTTGACATACATGTTTTCTTGAATTACTTTTATTTATGTATTATTGTTATCAAATTTGTATATATATATATATATATATATTTTGTAATTACCTATTGATAAGAAAGAGGAAGAAGGACACAAGTAACCGCATACAATACAAGCATCCAATCCAATTGGTAAGCACCACCACAAAGGTCATCATTAAAAATAGGCACAAACACAACAAATTTAAGTAGATTTGAGTTTAACTTTATGGTGCGTTACGGAACCATCATTTCATTTGAAATACTGGATTTGAGCTAAATGGTATGTTTGGAAACTCCAAAAATTTGGATTTGGGTTTGAGTCAAATCCAATAACATTTAAAACATGCATAGAACATAGATTTTAAATGACAGTTTTTATCTTGTCATTTGAAATTCTATGATTATCCAAACATTATATTTGTATTTGAAATACAATATTTCAAATCAAATTCATGTTCTCAAACGCAACCTAATTAAATGTGTGTTGACTGAATCAACTCTTGTAACTATTTTTTTTAATAGAAAATGGGCAATGAAGTTAGCTAGTCTGATAGACTAAAAAATTGTCAAAACTTATTCCATCTATGGAAGGGGCACAATGAAGTGAAGATCCATAATTCAAAGTATCAGAAACATAAATGAAGAAAAGATATGGAAGTCCATGAGAAATGAATGAGCCGTATAGAAACAGAAAAATTCAACAATTTACATTAAATGAATTGGTGTAGTGCTTGTTTGTAATTGTCGTCTAAACCAAAAGTGTATGGCATAGTAATTAGTATAAGCTGATTTTTCAATTTCTTTGAATGATCATATTTAATTGCGGAATTCTGGAGATATAAAAGGCCTTCCTCAGTTGGAGAATTGACAACAACAACAAGAAAAGCTCAAGCTGCTCAGCTCAGCTCTCAGTCCATCCAATATTTCTGTAAGCTTTATTTTGTTGTCTTCGTTCTTGTTTTGTTTAGATTGATTTCTTATTAATTTGTGCTGAAAATGTTTGAATTTTGATTCTGTGATATTTAGAGAGAGTGAGAAATGGCGTCAGATCCAAAGGTACACAGTTTTGAAGAGGTGGCTACACACAACAAGGCCAAGGATTGCTGGCTCATTATCTTTGGAAAGGTTAGCTATCCTCTCTTTGTATGCCCACAAACTGTTTGATCAATTGAATTGTTTTGTTTTGTTTTGTTTTATTGGATTTGGATCATTTTTTCTTGTCTTGGTCCACTCTCACTCTCATCCCTTAATAGTTTACACTCCTTGCTCTCAACTCAACTACGTACGTTTTTCAATTCTTCTTTTATGTTTTGCCTCCGTTTGTTTGTTTGTGAGGTTAAGTTATGAGCTGAATTGACCGATTTACCCCTGAAAATATAGTTTTAAACCAGAATCTTCTCCTTCAAATGGAGGCTTTCCCATTAGGTTCCTTCTCATGTTCAGCCTGTCTCTTTCTTGTTCAGCTCTATGAAGCACGGGTGCTCCTAGGACAGGGACCTACCAGTACCGGGTATTGGTACTTCGTGGATATTTCTAGATACGTACCGGGTACTTATTCAAAGAAAATGAATAGTATTTTTTTTGGTATTTTTCGGGTACTTCTTAGGTACCGTCAAACATTATTGGTACGATCAACATACAATATAAGTTTTAAAAAAAAAAAGTTACAAGTCAAGGGTTCGAAAAAGTTAAAAATAAACTGGTGGGATTTTATTATGAGAAAGTCAAAGGGGAGGTGACGTGGCAAGAAGGTGACGTGGACAAGCTTGACCTGCTATAGCAGGTCAATTGGAGTTTTTTAATAAAAATTACAAGTCAAATGTTCGAAAAAGCTAAAAACAAAGTTAAAGGGGCATCATTTTATTATGAGAAAGTTAAAGGGGTGTACATATAATTAACCCTTTCTTGTATTATTATGTATGTATTAAATGAACACAAACTTAACATATCTGACTCAATAAGTTTTGTTTCTTTGTTTTTTAACATCCAGTCCCATTACAAACATCTCGTTATCATTTCAACATTAACTGTATGCAAGTTTCTGAGAGTATATTTACGACGAGTATTTTAATTCTTTTTGTGTTTTTTTGTTTTAAATTGTATTTTCAATAGTTATGTTAGTTATATATTTTGTATCAACTCGTGTTGTGGAGCTTGTAGCAGATATTCCATTGTCGAAAGTTTTGTTTTGCAATTCTTTTGTTAAAAGTGTTTTTTCATTATGAGCCGGTAGACATTTTATGGTATTGCTATGTGTTAGGTGTTTTTGATCGAAGATGATGAGCTAATATTATTGTTCAACAAAATTTTAAACAGTTATATGACAATTTCTCATTCTTTTGAAGAAATAAAATCATTGAATTTAATTGGTTGTTCATGTTAGATAATTTAGTTTTACCTCATGTACTCATATTTAAACTAGAAGAAGGAACACACATACACACATATTTATACATGTGATAGTATTGAGTTTAAACCTTTTTTTTTTTTTTTTGGTAAGGCATAATTCCATTGACTTTATTTTCCTAGGTTGATATTGTTGACCTTATATTTATCTTTATCTTTATCTTTATCAATATCCTATTCCTATATATATTTTGTCCGGAGGACATATTGGAAGGTGACTCTAACTTCTTCATCAAGCAACATACAACTATTACATTTATTAAGAGTAATGGATTTATTTATTTATCAAGCCATTGACAATAAGTTTAAATTATTAAATGACCTATTTGTGGATTCTGAATTCGACACCATTCGTTGATCTAAGAAAATAAGTTTAAATTATTAAATGACTTAAAAAAAATGAGATTCTCATTTTAGACATAATTCAAACATAAAGAACAAATTTTCACTATTATTTCAGTTGTGAAATATCGTTTCTAAACTTTACTTAAAATACAATATAAGAGTTGACTAAAGAAATCAAATATAATTAAATAATTTTAGTGTAAGACTTATGTTTGACTCTTATCACCAATAATATGTGTGTTTGAGAAACTTGTTCGTTAAGTGTTTATCTATTGATAGCACAAAGCATGTTTTAACTCTGAAAATGGCAGTTTAACTATTTAGGTTCACATCAAGTCTTCCTTATAGAATGAGCATCCACCTTATGATTAAACCGAATATATATATTAAGACTAATATGAACATCAGTTGACTAATTTAATTTTATATCAGTTGCATCTTAAACTATATATTTTTGAGTTTAAAAAACTAATCAGGTGATGACACCTAATTTAAAATCATGCATGAATTCAGACAGGTCGCTCCGCTCTCACAAATTCACTTGAGTAGTATAAGTAAAATTTAATGAGGTGTCATCATTTCATTGACTTGGTTTAAGTTGCAACTGATATAAAAATTGATTCGTTTACTTTTACAATCCAATTGTTTCAACTTTAAATTTATATTGCCAAAGCATCATTCAGATGCAGATTCAAAAGAGAATAGCATAAATGGATAGAAATCATAAAAGCGTAGATTTATTAGTGCAATGACGGATCCAGAATATTTATTTAATGGAGGCAAAATTATAGGGTAATGAGAAAAATATTTTAAATTAATAAAGTATATTAAAAAATAATATTTCAGTAGGGTAATATTTAAAAATTAGTAGAAATAAAAAAATACATAGTAAATTTTCAACAAAAGAAAGTTCAGTGGGAGTAACTGCCCTCATACTATTTTTCCTACATCCGTCCCTGCACAAAAGTGAAAATCATAGAGATGGTTGTGAAATCGATCACCAAAATGCCTCCTCCATTGATCAAACACCGAATTAACGGAAGCTCACCAATTCGATCAACCGAATCACAAACATTTATTATCCATATCCACAATTGCGATGCTGCGGTGATCGACTTATCATTCTAAGAGCAACAAAAGAAACATAATAGGGAGAGAGTTGAAGATTGTCTTGGTGAGAGACCGTGCTGCAAGACAGCCAGAAGAAGAATGTATACGATGACGTTTTGGGTGAGTCTAAACAATAGAAAATCCGTGTGTTTTGGTCTTCCAAAGTGGTGGGGTGACGTGGCGCACCTGCAGACGTGTAGGGCGACGTGGAGGATGACGTGACGCCCATGCTGACGTGTCAATTACAAACTAACAAAAATCCTAAGTAACGGTTTAATCTAAAATCCGTATAAGCCCAGCAGTCGGCAACCATTTTACCCAAAAATATAAAACCGAATGATATAAGAAAACATTTTGGGTCCAAACCAAAAAACCAAAAAACCAAAATTGATCTAATTTATGGACGGATTCAGTCTGATAGTACTTTGATGGGCCCATTTATAGTTACTGCAACATCTTGATGCAATGGGCCCAATATCGACAATCATTATTATCAATGGGCTTTATCCTGGGATTTGGGGGCCCAATCAGTCTGATCAACTTCAGGTGTGTTTGGTTATTTACTAATTAATTTATTGGTTGGGCTTTGACTAAAAATCTTAATAGCCCTCCTTGCTGGACTCAAGCCTGCAGGTGGATTAGTTGATTTTTACCCAAATAAAATAAAAATTACTTGTCAAAATTAATCTTATGTATTTGGCTAAACTACGTACTCCAATTATCAGAAATCGACCAGTTTGGTAACTCAATTAATGAAACTACAAAAGAGGACCCCCAATTATCAGAAATCGATCAGTTTGGTCCCCCAGTTTGCTGACGTGGCATGAAAAATATTTTTTTTAAAACAAAATATATGACCAAACTAGTTGATTTCTGATAATTGGGGGTTCTCTTTTGTGGTTTCATTAATTAG
>JAYMTK010005594.1:0-10096 GCA_036897405.1 Pelargonium myrrhifolium
CACACTCTCTCTCCCCCTAGAAGCTCTCGATTGAGATAATCTTCCTGAGAACTTTTCTAAGAGGCATTCAGGTCTCTCTTGGTGTTTTTCGGCAAGAGTTCTTACTCTCACACCCGAGACGGTGTCCTGGAATCATCCCGGGTCTCATCGTTCTTTGGTGTGCTCGTTTTGCAGGAAACCTACCCATATCGCCATTTCCAGATTTAGAATTCAGGACATCCCATCAGCTAACTCGAACATCAAGCTTCCGCGATCCAGATTCACCCATCCACCTTGACAACGTGAACGAGATTACAACTTGACTAGTGTGTTTAGAATAGTGTAATATTTAGACACATCAATAATAAAAGTGTGAGTATTGAAATCAATTGCAAAAGTTTGTGGTTGTCAATCACAAAATCATGCAAATAACAATTGAACGTAAAAGAGATTGAAAAGAAGAAAAAAGAGTAATTAATTAATGAAAGTGAGATTGGACAGTGATGCAATTGGATAATAATGTTCAATTTATTAGTTTGAATTATTAGGGTTGTCAAATGTTATGCTACCTCATCTATAATATATCCAAGCCTCACTTTAATAGGTGATTGGAACTTAGGAGGAAAACCAAGACGTCCCATTGAGACATTTGTGTTTCCAAGCATACTATTGCAGAGGGCTGCACATAAATCCTAGATTAAGAACCGACTCATCGGCGAGGAATGCACACTCTTAGCTGTAAAGACACGATTGTTCGACTCAATGAATATAACTCCACATTAGGGTTTACTTCAAACCAAAGAACCCAAAACATGCACCCTAACTATAATTGATCATAGAATAGCAAAGGACAAAGATAACATTTAGAGAAGCATAGAACACAACACAACCATAATTTACAAAACGAATTCATTAAAACAATATCCAAAAGCATCCCTACCAAGGGGATTAGTTGTTCATACTAGAAAAGCAATAAACAAAACTAACAACCAAGATTATTATATTCTAGAAAAGAGTAAAACTGATAAACAAACCCTACTAGAGCAAGAGACGAATACAACCCGTCACAATTGTGTTGAGGATCAAAGAGAGTCAATCTTCAACCTTCCTCGAATCTTCCTTCTTATTTCTACTAATAACTAAACCTTCAAAAACTCTTGTATTCGTGTCTCCTAAGCTCAGGTCACTCAAGGAGATGAAACCTTGCAAAATTTAGGAGAAAACGTCAAAGATGGATTTGGGAAATCAGACCTAGAAGAGGTCATATTTATTGCTTCAGATTTCCTCAGTTGCTGCGACATTTTTCCACTTGATCTAAATTTGACTTTGAATTATCGATTGTTGCGGCATCTCAAATTGTCGTGGCATTTTGCCGTTTTCTGGAGGTTCTTGATTTTTGTCCATTGTTGTGGCATCTTTCATTGGCGCGATATTGCTGCCTTCCTCTGCACGTTTTGTTGTTTTTGATGGTTTTCTTCATGTAAGTTCCCCTTCATGTGTATATGAGATCACACCAACCTGACATTACCGCCTTCCTTTGCACGTTTTGTTGTTTTTGATGGTTTTCTTAATGTAAGCTCCCCTTCATGTGTATATGAGATCACGCCTACCTGATATAACACTCTTAAAATATGGAAACCATCAAATACACACTGACGATGCATAAAATTCCGAAAGTAAGTTTAGACAATCAAGAGCCTCCACGTGGCTAGGCGATTAGTCAAAGAGTCCGTGAGGCTGAAAGTCAAAGAGGCCCGAAGACCCGAGACTCGAACTAAGGGGTCTTGGAGGTCCAAGAAGCATGGCTAAAGAGAGCTCAGCCAAGTGGGAAGGCCTAGTGGGTCAGGCCACTAAGGTGGACCTCACGAAGCAGGCCCCGAAAAAGGCCTCCCAATATGAGTCTCTCAGGCGAGCCCCCACTAAGCAAGCTGCCCCAGGCAAGCCTCACAAGATAGGCAGGCTACTAGGGGGCAGCTCGAGCTATCAAGCTGCCTAGGGAAAAGCCGCCTAGCACGATCCCCCCCAAGTCAATGGTCAAAGACAAGGTAAAGCCTATGCACCACCAACCGAGAAAGACCTCTCAGCCTTCTGGTGTGCAGATTCAGCAGTAGGGCATGAAGTCAGCCCCTCCTAGCAAGGGGGGACCTAGCCAGCACCATGGCAGGGGGAGAGCCCCCCACGACAAAGCAAGGTGGCTGGACACAAGGAGTAGGCGCCCCTGCTGATGAGCAGGGTGCCTAGCAGACGGGTCCGACCTCCGAATCTCTACCAATCTGAACGCGCCACATGTCAGGTAAACTTGAACTCTATAAATAGAGGATCATGCCAAAGGTGAAAAGGTCGGTCAAATTATTACTTGAGCACTATAGAAAGGACACGGAAACACTCTCAAACTATTTTTCGTGTTCATTGTGTTTTTCGTCTATTTCTTCAGTCATAAACTAACTCGATCACGAAGTTCTAGTTGGTATCTTTACAATCCCGTTTGTGTGTTTAGAATCTTATTCTTACGCTGGAGGCGATATCCCAAGCACACATCCGGGACTTCGCTTAACAGTGCATTTTGTTCGCAGGCCCCAAGTGACTGACCGGACCCAGGCCTTGCTTCACCATAATTGAGAGGACCTAGCTGAAGACCAGGCTAGACCCATTAGCCTACCCCCTTGACACGTGGAAAAGAAAACCCCAAGACGACACTGTTTCACCCCTTGATTGTGACCTAGAAAAAATAGTCTCATCAATTGGTTCCATTGTCAGGAATACTTCGAAAGCCAAGTATCCTAACCATAAGAATATACAAATGGAGAATGGAAGACCTGCCCAGGATGCCAGCCCCTAGGCTGGAGATAGGAGCCCTGACTGGTAGAGGTCTACTACCTCCTGCCGAGGTAGTCGTGCAAGCCGCGACCATGGAGGGAGTAGAGATGTTCAATACTCTAAACAGGGCCTGACAATTCGGGTAGATCCAGCTGAGGCTTTTGCCCGTGGAGAAGAGATGCGCGACAAGCTCAACCAACCGAGGCCGAGGAGGCCCGCATAGCCGCCTAGGCCGCCAGAGGAGGGGAAAGGCACAACAAGCAGCTGCCCAACCCATGTTGGTCATCCCCCTCCCAGCCCAAGACATGCTCAGGAAGGTGTCCGAGCAGTTCATGGGGTCTATATTCGCTACCTATCTATTCACTGCAGGTGCGACAGTCTTATTGGTTGCTTCCCCCACTGCACCACGGGTTACGCCAGCCTTGGCAAACAGTGACGATACGCGAGTTGCGAAACAGAGCCATTTGGCTCCAAACCCTCCTAGAGGGGTAGGACTAATTGACCAGATAGCTGAGGGCAATTTTCCAAGGACCTCAATTGTGAGAGATCCACAATCCCAAGGCGATCAACCTAGGGGTTTAGTCTTTGATAGGCTCTCCCAGGGTGGAGCATCCAGAAATAGGGAGAGGCGCTCCCCACGAGCGTCTTGTCTACAAAACGTTCACCACCAAGAAGGTGAAGGGGAGTCCAACCAGAGGGTTAAACCTTGTAATTCAAGGCTCCCCAGAGAAGAAATAGTAATTGATGATTCAATCCAAAGCACTGACCGGCGAGTAAGGCGTATGGATCAGCAACAAGCCTAGCGGAAGGCTACAACCGCCCATTTTGCTACCCATGCCGCCCCTGTCCCTATGACGCCCGCCGAAATCCAAGCGGTATTTCAGGCCTTCTTGGCCACCCAATACAACGCAAGGGTAACACCTGCCGCCCAGCCAGAGTTACCATCAATGAGGGACACCCCTAGCCCCCTCCAACTAGTGCGTTTGAGTACCTTGTTCCAAACACCTCAGGGGGTGTCCAGGATGCTTATGCGTCGACCCCTACCTGAGGAGGAGCAACTGTGGATCCCAACATAGCCTTGATGATGGAGGATTTAAAGATTCTGAAAGCTAAGGTTCAGGCAGTGGAGGAAGACATGGCAGGTGTGGAGCGTGAGTTCAATCCGTACTCCCTTGCCATCATAAATGCTCTAGTGGTGCCTAACATCCGCATCCCAACCCTCACTTACAATAGGTCTACGGATGACAATGATTTCCAACTCAATAAACCAACAAATTATTTTTCTTTTATTTTTAAATTATCATGTCCTTTTGAGTCATTTTACATATTTTCATCTCTTTAGAATTTTGTATTTGTCGAACAAATTTTTTTATCAAACTCTTTTCAGTTTATATTTTACCAAAAATCAAGACTGTCTCAAGTATTTTGAGGGTCTTGTGCCAAAAGTAAAATTTAGGCCCATAAAAATTCTAAATCGTAACCTACTATGAACCAATAAATATAAAATTGATTAGCTAACCGAAATCAATCGATCAGTTACGATTATAACTATAATTTGTAAATTTTTGAACTGAAGAGGTCAGTTACACCTCGGTTTCAACTCAGTTTCGGTTCGGTCTCAGTTGGTTTCGATTATTCGGCACAACCCAATAGAGACCGTGGCTTTGGAGAAGACCTTGTGCAATTGCCCACTTTTCACTTCTCCATAGTCGGCTCTGCCAAATATAACTCATTTTTCATCGAAAACTTCCCGCTATTTCTTTCGGGGCATTGTATTTTGTTCTTTTCTCTTGAATTTTTTAATTCTTGATTAAATTACTGCTGGTTGATAAATAAATAAATAAATAAATAAATAAAACTATGTGTTTTGTTGCAACCAATTGCAAACATAAAACAAATAAGTAAAAAACTTTTGGATATTTTGAAAAGCCAAAAAAAAAAAAAGAAAAAAGAAAAACAAATATAACCACCTCAGTCACATGAGGTTTGTCCCCTGTCAAATCCAAACAGGTACCCTTCCGTACCGAACCGTATCAATTTTTCAATTTCCTTTGTTTTCATAATCACCGCAACACTACGTTTACGTGGAAAAAAGAAAAGTTAAGATGACATATTTATAGCCAAAATCGACGTGGAAACACACTGCACCACATGGGTATGGTATGACCCTAAAATCTACTTGTCCATTCCAACTGACAACTGCATTCCATTATCATATATGCACAAATATATTAGGGATAATTGTATATACCCTCTAACTTTAAACGCTTTGCATATAAATCTCTTAAAGAATTTTTGTTTGCAGATACATACCTGAATTTGCGTAGAACTAATTTTATCGTTAAATCTCTAAATTTGATGTAAAATGACTGAAATATTCTTAATTTTTAATTATACTTAATTTTCAAAAATTTAATAAAATAAAAAACAAATACAAAACCTAACCTAACCTAACCTAACCCTTAATCAACCCATCTCTCTCTCTCTCTCACATCTTCACCAATCTTCTTTCTCTCAGCCTCATCTCCTTCCCTTCTTCACCACCGTGGTCGCGCCTGAAGCCTCTGCCACAATCGTGCTTGCTGACTCCGCCGTCTCTGCCGCACCATAGCCACAAACCGTCGATCCGTCAAGTCGTCCTCCTGCGTCGACCCGTCAAGCCATTGAACCGTCCTCCTCCGTCGCCGGCAAGCTCGAAACCCCTCGTCCACCTAAAGTCCCTCCTTATCAATGGCACCGTCTCTCTCGACTAAGGAGCTCGTTGGATCTGCTCCACTTCGTCGGTTCCAGTCGTCCTGTACACGACCGCAATCTGCAACGAGAACGAAGAATGCTAAAGAGCTCGCCGGAGTTCATCTTTCGTCTCTATTTCTGAAACGCCGACGAGATCTGGTGGCTCCGGAAGCATGAGCTTAGATTTGGTGAGCTTGTCGGAGTTGTCCTTCTTCTCCTTTTCTGAAACGCCGACGAGATTTGGTGGCTCTAGAAGCACGAGCTCCAATCTGGCGATGGGTTGGGCAGCTTGCCGGATATTTTCTCTCGCAAGCCTAATTTCCGGCGATGGGTTTCATAGTTATTTGGTTACAACACAGATTCAACATTTAAGATTGCATTAGGTTTTGATTAAAGTTCAATTAGATTTTGATTTTGGATTTGGAAAAGACAAATTGTGAATTTTCAATTATTTTGGTTCTAATATAGTTGTCAATTTTAATTTTGATGATCACAATAACTTTTATACATTTTTATTCATTTGGATATATTTAATTTTGAGAACTATAGGCCACATATCTTCCAACCTAAAATTCGGGAAAAACTTACATATTCCGGCTTCCGGCGATCATATAAAATTTCCGGCAAATACTTGAAGATTCTGGCGCCGGAATCTTCAAACACTTAAAGTTTCTTGCATCGGAAACTTCAAGTGTTGAAAACTAAAAAATAAAATGAAGAAGAAGGGTGTAATTGGTGTTTTGAAAAAAAATTACATGTCATGTGCAAGACCTGTGAGGAGAGAGGGTGTTTTTCCGTTAGATTTAGCGGAAAAGTTAACGAAATTTGGTTCTGCGCAACTTCGGGTGGTTATCTGCTAACAAAAATATTTCAGGGGGTTTATGTGCAAAACGTTCAAAGTTTGAGGGGGTATCTGCAATTATCCCAATATATTATATATGAGGTAATTACACATGACATCCATGTACTATGTACTATTACAGATGACATCCTTGAACTATGCTTGATGACTTTAAACTAACTTGAACTTTGCAATAGTCCTTCTGTCAGTTATAATTGACGGAAAATAACACTATTTGATCATGTGCCCAACACATGACCAGTTTATTTTTGAAATCTCCAAAATGCCCTTCACTTACCCTTAATCTTCAATCTAACTTGCCGAAAAGTTCATTGTCTCGCGGAAAACTCATGAATTTGCCGGGAACTGCATAGACTGGCTGGGAAATTCATAACTTCACTGGAAAATTCTTGAACTCGCCGGAAACTTCAAATTTATGATTTTTTTAGTTCAAAATCTCAAAACATTGTATAATTGTATCTAAATTTTCTCATTCATTTTGTGTATTCTAATTTGATTAGTTATAAAAATTAATTTAACAAGTTTATTGGAAATGAAAAATCAAATTCATTTCATCTAATCCAAATACAAATAAATCACTTGAGAATTTTTTTAAACCAAATACAGATAAGAAAATTTACAGGATCATCACCATCATGAACAATGAATCACAAAAAATAATCAGATGAGAAAATTACAGTATATCACTAAACCCTAGCAAAAATAAACTAAAATAAGGGTCAAATCTGGTCTCCGACGGCCACGGCCACGACGAGGAGAGGCCAGACTCGAGCCGACAGCCACGTCCACAGCGAGATAAAGCCAGGATAGACTTGAGCCCACGACCACGACGATATGACGGTGACGACGAGGCCCGAATCTCCAGCAAAGAGGCGACACGTTTATGCCATATCTGGTTCAAGCGAGATAGTTCGACCACGATAGTGTGTGTGTGTGTGTATGTGTGTGTGTGTGTGTATGTGTGTGTGTGTGTGTGTGTTTTTGCAGTTTAAAAAAAGAATAGATATTCAATTTGGTTCATGAATTTTTGGTATAAGTGGCAAAAAGACTATTTTGAGTAAATATTTGAAAGTTCATAAACTTTTTTGGGTCCAAAAAAAAGTTCATGATTAAATTGGGTAAAATCACGAAGATTTAGAAACTATTTTGGGTCCAAAAAAACTTAGAAACTAAATTGTATCAATACACAAAAATTTGTAGACTAAATTTGATATTTTACCTTTAAAAATTTACAAGGACAAAAATCAATGTTAATGTAACAAGGTCCTAAGTTAGGATGTTAATGAGGTGTCTCTAGTGATCTTTCTCTTGCTAGTTTTTTTCCAATCTCGTGTGGTTCTTTTCTTCTTCTTTTATAAGGAGTTTGCGGTGTTTGCTTTCTTCTCCCGTCTATGTCGCTCGACGTGGACTTTGTGGGCCTTTTGTGTGCGTCTGGGGTTATTAGAATTGTTTCAATGTGTTCTTTGGACCTATCCTCTAACACTTGCCTTCTGCCCTGTTTAGGCGACCAAAAGTGGTCAGGTAGGTAGGGTATGATAGATGTGCCAGGAGCATTAATCTTTGTAAGGTGTCCTTTCTTTTTCTAGTCAACCATCAGTATTTTGTTTTACCAGTATGTGCTACGGATCTTATTGCGAGTGTTGCCTTTTGGTTGTACACGTGTTTTTCATTGTCTGACATTTTTTGATCTTTTCCAACTTATGAGACTTATAAGATTCTGGTGCCTTGGAAATGGGCCCTATTCTATAGGTTTTTGAGTAAGGTATATAAAACGCTTGGATTTCCTAATGTGTTTATTTATTTCTCTTTCTAGTTCTTAGGGTCTGTTGATATTTCAGCGTATAGTTGTATAAAATCGTCGTCTTGACAATGTTGTGATTCATTTGGTTTGGGTTATTTTTTTTTTGTGCTGTCATAGTAGTGCAAAGATGTCATTTTCTATTTTTGTTGATGATGATCCTGCTCGTGGTGCTTTGGTGGAGGCATACTCTTACTTGTCAGTGCAACCCCTCTGGTGCACTCTTTCTCGCTTTCCGTGCTCGATATTTGTTGTTTGCTTAAGCTATGACCAAGTTCTATGGGAGATCCCAGACTCTCTAGAGGTCATTCCTCCCGTTGATCACGACCATTGGTATGATCGACCTCCACCAGGTTATTTGTTGGTGTTTGTTGACATGTTTTTTCATGGTTTTTCCTATCCTTCTCCTTCATTCGTTGTGAAAGTTTTAAATTGTTATAGCTTGGCTCATTCGCAACTGATGCCCAATTCTTGGGTTATACTGTCATGTTTTGAGGTACATTGTTCTTCTATCAGGGTTCAAACATTTTAGGCACTTGTAACTGTTAACGCTCACAACAAGTAATTTGCACAAGTAATATAGTACTGTGAAGTCCCGAGTTATCGAATCCTCAGGGACTCGGGCGGTGCTCTAGAAATTATTGCAAAAACTTAATGATCTAAAAATTAAATGAAGATAAGAAATCAGGGTTTTGGTTTTGATGTTTTGAAAATTAAAATTGCAATGACATAAAATAAATTGACAAGAAATAGAAAATCGAGTAACAATCTAAAGATGGACTGAGATAAATGGATCAGGGTGTGAATTGCTATCATTTTTCGGATGTTGGAAACTTAAGTTTATTTAATTCAATGACTTGAATTATCCGGCTATCTTATGTATCTAGATCCTCGCCAGAGGGTTGCCTAGAACTAAACTAAGTTGATCTCTAAAGCATGTGACTACAGAAGAGTAACAACAAAGTAAGCATTGCTCGCAACCAATTGGACCTTATAGACATCGAAGAGGCATACTACTACCAAATCAAGTATGTATGTTCAGATTTCTATCCATACATCATGCTCTCGCCAAAGATACACACATGTACTAAGATCAAATAAATGAGTTTGTCGAAAACATCCTTAAGCATTAAGAATAATAAATATGAAAATCCAAAACTTCAGTTAATCAAAAATACCAAAATTAAATCATCATCCTAATCAAGCACTCCACACCCCGAAATCGGGGTTTAGTTACTCATGTTCAATGAAGAACATGAGTAAACCATAACAATACAAGTAATCATTGTCAGTGAAATACAAGTAATCATTGTCAGTGAAATACACGTAATGTCTCTCCAAAACCAATTATTCAAAACAGTGGAAACTAGGATTAGGAAGAGAAAACCTAATGGAGGGTCAATTTTGTCACATGAATTGATGTATTCCTCCACTGGAATCTTCTTCTTCTTCCTCCAAAATCTCCAAAAGCTGCCTCCCAAGTTGTCCTTGAAGTCCATCTAAACTTTTCCATCTTTAATTGATCATATGGAACCCTAATATAGGCTCAAACACGTGTTGGAAAGAGAAAAATCTAGTTTTGGCTGTGCAGGCAAAAATGTCGCGGCATTTTTTAGCTGTGCCGTGACATTTTGCCTTAAGTGACAAATGCCGCAACTTTTTTCTCCAAAAGTGTCGTGGCACCAATAAGGACCCTTTTGGCACTGTTTGTTCCTCCTTTTTGCTCGGTCAACTGTGGTCAACAGAAAATGCCGCGACATTTTCTTATCGATGTTGCGGCATTTCTGGGTTTCCTTCACTTTTAGCCATTTTTCGCTCCTTTTGCTAGCTTCCATTCACGCCATAGCTGATTCGTTCACCTATAAGCTCACAACTCAAATAAAACCACATCAAGTTTGCCATGGAAA
>JAYMTK010005595.1:0-10095 GCA_036897405.1 Pelargonium myrrhifolium
ATAATACAAGGGTGTCATGTGTAATTAATCCTTATTATAATTTTCATTTGTGATCCAAAAAATATAAAATAAAAGTACTCTATTTGCTGAGCAAAAAATAAAATGAAAATCTATAAATATTAAACGGAGAGGAAGGAGATCACGTGAGATCGCATGTCCTCCGTGAATGCCCAATTTCAAAATAGATCGAGTGGGTTAAATAATTGACTTCATGTGCGCGCTTAGAACGGAAATAGACGAAATAAAGAAAGAAACAGAAGTAGCCGTTACCGTTCTCTCCTCTCTCCCTCTCCGCTTTACATTTCCAAAAAAACATCATAGAGAACTCAACATTTCACACTTGAAATTCTACTGTATCTGCTCTATTTCTACTTTGCCTCTCTTATTTCAGGTAATTTTTGTTGGATTGTTGAAACCTTGAACATAGTTCGAATAGAAATAAAGTGAAAATTTGAATTTTGTTTCTGTTACTTTAGGTGGCGGTGATGGGTAAGTAGGGTTCTTGTATTAATAATATCGATTATTGGGTAGATTTTGGATCGAGAAATGTCAAGATTCTATTTTGTTCATTAATTGATAGCTTCTTGATATGGTAACAATTTTTTAATAGGTTTTCTGTGTGCTGATCGATCCTATTTATGGAATCTATAGAGTTTCAGATTTTTTTGGGAAAGTATTTATGTTTAATCTGGAATGGGATGAGAAACGTCAGCAGCTAGTTTTGGGAAACTGAATTTTATACCATCTCCCAAATTTGGCTTTGGTTTAGTTTACTGTAGAAATTTAGAAGCTGAAATCTCAGTTGGAGACCATGTTTTGTGTTCGTATTTGATTTTTCAAGTGTAAATTCCTTGGGTTTTGATTTGGCAATTGGGACTTCAACAATGTCGATGATAACTGTAATGCAATGTTCAGTACTACTGATGATTTGAGTGATTCCCTTCTTTTTGTAGTGTTGCCATCATATTGCCCTATGCAGGAGTACAGTTGAAACTAATACTCAAATAGTTGGATTTTGCACAGTGGGGCTAGTGAATCAGAGATGATGGTTGGGGCACCAGCCACGCCATTGTCCAAGATACAAAGGACCCCTGCTTCTACTCCAGGTTGTCCAAAAGATCGTGAAGAGAAGATATTAGTTACTGTTCGAGTGAGGCCTCTTAGTCGGAGAGAACAAGCCATGTATGATCTCATTGCTTGGGAGTGCACAGACGAGCATACTATTGTTTTCAAGAATCCAAATCAGGATCGTCCCACCACCCTTCATACATTTGGTATACTTGGCAAGACCATGTTTTGATTCTTCCTTTGTATTTACTAGTCCTAGTTCAAATTTCGACTTCTCTCGATAAGGTTTTGGGAATATCTCAAGCATTGACTTGATGGGTTTAGGCTGCATAACAGTGGATTGGATGTAACAACTAAAAAGCTCCTCCTGATAATTTCTTGTTTCTTGAGTGGACATAATTCAGTTGAAACTTCTACTAATTGTTATTTGTGGCAGATAAAGTTTTTAATCCAACTTGCTCAACTCAAAAGGTTTATGAAGAGGGGGCTAAGGATGTTGCTATGTCTGCTCTAACAGGGATGAATGGTAACTACAAGTCTCGATAGAACTATGTTCTGTACATTTTCTCCCTTGTGATGATTTCTATGTTAGCCAACTTGTAGATGTGCTATTAATTTTCCTTTTCTTTCAGCAACTATTTTTGCATATGGGCAGACTAGTAGTGGTAAGACTTTTACCATGAGAGGAATCACTGAGAATGCCGTTAAAGACATATATGAACACATCCAAAATGTAAGTTGTATTCACATGAATATTTTATTGAATTTTTTTCAGCTTAATTGGTATTATCCTTTAATTTTAGCACTTTACTTCAGGGTAATAGAAAAACATCAGGGGATTGAGATGGGAACACCCCACTTACAAAGTCCAGAAATGAAGTTGAATTTCATAATATCTCTCAGTTACTTTAATTATGAAAGACACACATATATCGAGAACCTCAAAACTTCTTATGACCCAATCCCTTGGTTACTGCTTTCTTATCTAATTTCTATACCGATAGCAATCATGATGAGCTTGTTATGTTGAGTATATACTTTCTCTTTTTGTCTCAACTTTTTCCCCAATTAACAGCATCCAGAAAGGAACTTTGTCCTGAAAATCTCTGCTTTAGAGATCTACAATGAGACTGTCATTGACCTTCTTAATCGTGAATCTGGTTGCCTTAGGCTTTTGGATGATCCTGAGGTATATACAGAATTCTTTAATGGACTTTGATGGATTATTTTAAAATTCTCTAAACGATTCTATTGTTCTTACATCCTTTTGGCCTTTTGCATTTATTCTGCGTACCAGAAAGGTACTACTGTGGAAAAACTAGTTGAAGAAGTTGTTAAGGATGACCAACATTTAAGGCACTTAATTGGTATTTGTGAAGGTAATTTCAGCTTCTAGTATGATCTGTTAGTCTACTTAGAGTATTTGAAAAAAAAGAACAAGCCATTGTGCATTTGATATGAAGTCTTAATATTATCTTTAGAGTTATGTATGACAAAGTATTTTGGAATTTTACCCCTACAGCGCAAAGGCAAGTGGGAGAAACTGCTCTAAATGATAAAAGCTCAAGATCACACCAGATAATCAGGCTGGTAAGCCTAGCTAATCATTTGTTGTAGTGGATTGTCTATTTCATTTTTATTATTGTTTGTTAAATGCATGTATGGTCCATTCTCATCTTTAAACTTGTAGAGGGGCACTCTTTAATCGGAAAGGTATCTTTCCCTGGGTCCAAAATGCACAAAAAAAAAAAAAAAAAAAAAATGAACGAGGAGCAAGAACAAAGAACTCAACCAATTCTGTTTCTAAATATCCAGTGGAATTTTCATTCCACTTTTCTTTTTAGAAAGATAAGAGGGAACTGCTCAATCCATCATTCAATATTTGATTTCTTCAACCACTATATAGTTTCCATATAGACGTCACTATCAGTCTATCTCACATTTTCCATCATTGATTTTATTTGTTGTCTACTTCATACTTAATGAGAGTACTCTTAAATTTTTTGTGCATTTTCATGGAGGAGTATTTCTCCATACTTCATTGAGGTTATAATAAGATAAACTTCTCTATATTTTGACTTATATGTTAGGAGCAGGACATCACTTTCCATTTGCTGCAGTCTGATTTTGTTGTTAATTGTCTTCCTGTTTTTTATTTCAGACCATCAAGAGTAGCCGCCGGGAAAGTTCTGGCTGCATCAAGTCATTTTTAGCAAGTTTGGTATGTTGTATATCTTTTCCTACCTTGCAATGCTTGATGGTAAACAATTGTTTCAGTGTGTTGATTGGCCTCACTTCAATATGGCAGAATCTTGTGGACCTTGCTGGGAGTGAACGTGTTTCTCAAACAAATGCAGGTGGGACAAGATTGAAGGAAGGTAGTCATATCAACCGCAGCTTGTTGACTCTCACGACAGTGATCAGAAAGCTGAGGTAAGGGAATGCTTAGGCTCAAACACCATGAATTGAGGGACAGAGTACTAGGATATGACTTCAGTTGCGCAAGTGCATCATGCTGCTATATAGTCAGTAATTCTATAGTACTTGTTGAAATTACTATTTTGATGTTTTATGAGTGAAAGATTTTCCAAGTCATAAATACATTGTCAACGTCAATTCAGTCAAGGTACCAAGTACTATAAGTATTTGATAAATATTCCAATGATAAAATTTCAGAATTTGGTGTGTACACATGATAGTTGATAAATATATTTTCGTCTCCCCTTGTAGAAATGATAAAATTTGCATTTAATGCCACACCTGTCAAATTTTGATGGAAAAAGTAATGGATGACTTACTGGTTTTCGGTTTGCAGTGGTGGAAAAAGGAGTAGTCACATTCCGTACAGAGATTCAAAACTTACACGAATATTGCAGGCTTCTCTTGGGGGAAATGCTCGAACAGCAATCATATGTACCATGAGTCCGGCTTTAAGTCATGTGGAACAGACAAAGAATACACTCTTATTTGCAACTAGTGCGAAGGAAGTTACCAACAATGCCCAAGTAAATATGGTATGTTAACCAATTAACGCTAATTATAATTTCATGTTGATATTTTAAGTCATGTTGATATTTTTATGTGTACCATGCAAAGTTTTTTACTTGCCAATGGATTTCTATCTCGTTCCAGGTTGTTTCAGATAAAAGGCTAGTGAAGCATTTGCAGCAGGAAGTTGCCAGACTTGAAGCAGAGCTACGGAGTCCAGAACCTGCTTCTTCTTCATCGTCTTTAAGGTCTTTATTGGTGGAGAAGGACTTGAAAATCCAGAAGGTATGCATGTTTTGGAGCATGGTAACAAAGACTTTCCATGTATGAGAAGTGGGCTCACAACTAGCTTCTAGAAATATTTATACTATTACTCCATTCAGATGCAAGGTAGAGCTTACTGCTTTGTAAGTTGCTAGACAATCAGCAAAAGCCCTGGAGTTATCATTCTAGACACGTATTAGTTATGGTGCCTTTGGAACCAATATGTGAAAAGTGAAAGTGATATAACTGCATGCAACATATACAATATACCAGTTACAAATCATACTGTATATGCATTAGAATCGTGATGGTGTCCTTGGAGCCAGTTGCTACAACAATATAATTACATGCATTATGTACAAGATATATCATTTACTATTTGTAATTGTATCCTTTTAGTATCTTCTCCTTGAGTGCATTTGATATTGTCTCGCTCTTTAGCTTAATGAGGATTTCTTTCTAGTACAAGTATAGCCAAGCTTTGCATAATATGAAAGAGTTTAACTTCCTTTCAAGCTCCATGTTGTATCTAACTGCTATCAAACTCTTAATTTGAAGATGGAAAGGGAGATGAAAGAGCTGAAGCGCCAAAGAGACCTTGCAGAATCCCAACTTGAACAGGAAAGAAAAGCAAAAAAGGAGCAGAAGGTATTGGGGTTTCATCTATTATTTGCAGCTATATTCCTACATTTTGTGTTATCTTATTTATTCTATTGTTTTCAGGCGTTAAACCACTCAGGGCCTTCTCGGCAGGCAGTCAGATGTCTTTCTTTTCCTAGCGAAAATGAATCAGTTTCAGATAAATCTACCCCAAAACCCCAGACTGTTGGAAGGAGAGCAATGTTGAGGCAATCAGTTACTTCTACAGACCCATCAGTACTTGTGCATGAAATCCGAAAGCTTGAGCTGAGGCAGAGGCAACTGGGTGAAGAAGCAAATCGAGCACTTGATGTACTTCACAAGGAGGTTGCTTCACACAGACTGGGGGACCAAGAAACTGCTGAAACAATTGCAAAGATGCTATCTGAAATAAAAGAAATGCAAGTTAGCTCCATTCCTGAAGAAGTTGTGCTTGGAGATAAGGCCACCCTTAAGGAAGAGATTACACGGTTGAACTCTCAAGAAAGCACTATTGCTTCCCTGGAAAGGAAGCTTGAGAATGTCCAACAATCTATAGACAAGCTGGTTGTATCTTTATCACATAGTGAGGAAACTTCAGAGTTGAAGAACCAGGCGAAGAAGAAGAAAATCCGTTCTTTCTCCTCCTTGAGCAACAGTTCAAACTTGCAAAATATAATAAGGCCTCCGTGCTCCCCTTTATCCTCTTCTCGTAAGGTAATGGAACATGAAACTGAGAATAAGGCCCCTGGCGACAATGCTTCTGTGTCTAGTTGTGATATATTGGACACACCATGCGAAGCTACCCCACAAAAGAATGATGGAAATGATAGTTGTGTCTCGTCGAGGGAGGGAACTCCTTTGTCACGGAAATCAAATTCCGTCAATGTAAAGAAAATGCAGAGGATGTTTAAAACTGCTGCTGAGGAGAATATACGGAGCATTAGAGCTTATGTTACTGAGTTAAAAGAACGCGTAGCAAAGCTACAGTACCAAAAACAGCTTTTGGTTTGCCAGGTAAGGACCATTTTTATTGTCATGCTGCTTCCTTCTTTGTTAATTTATAATTCAAACCTTCATATTGAAGTTCAGTTTAGGTAGGAAAGATAAATGTCAACATATAACATGTTTGTTAGTTTTAATTTTGCCTTTTAATTATGTGAAAGCAACACAAGTTGTACTGTATGATCTATTTTAGGTTCTGGAGATGGAGGCAAGTGAATCTGTGACAGAAGTTACCAATATGAGCGAACAATCTCCCATGCAATGGCACTTAATATTTGAGGATCAAAGAAAGCAAATTATCATGCTGTGGCATTTGTGCCACGTTTCAATAGTGCACCGTACACAATTTTACTTGTTATTTAGAGGAGACTCTGCTGATCAAATATACATGGAAGTTGAACTCAGAAGGTTGACATGGTTAGAGCAGCAACTGGCAGAGGTGGGCAATGCAAGTCCAGCGTTGTTAGGTGATGACCCGGCAAGCTCTGTGTCAGCAAGGTAATTTATATCAGTAGTTGAAACTTCTAATACACGCGTCTTTTCCTGCTTAAAATTGATGTTAGCCTTGCTCGGTTTTAATGTAGCATCAAGGCCCTTAAGCAAGAAAGGGAATATTTAGCGAAGAGGGTGAGTTCAAAACTAACAGCTGAGGAAAGAGAGATGCTTTACACAAAATGGGACATTCCGGCAGTAGGGAAGCAAAGGAGGTTACAACTGGTGAACAAACTGTGGACAGATCCTCTCAACATGCAACATGTGCACGACAGTGCAGAAATCGTTGCAAAGCTTGTCGGGTTCTGTGAATCAGGTGAACATGCCAGTAAGGAGATGTTTGAGTTGAACTTTAAAAACCCTTGTGATAAGAAGACATGGATGGGCTGGAACTTGATATCAAATCTGTTACATATATGATGGAAATGGCATGCGATTGTCTGGTTGCATTGATTCCATAATGAATACAAGTAATAAGCAAAAATGTAGGTCTCGCTAGAGTTCATTTTGGACAGAAGAAATGAGATGTTTGTAATCTGTTGCTGTTTGGGATAACCGGAAACTCAAATCCCCCAACTTGCTAAAACAAGGACCGATAAAAAAATATATAGAACCTAGTGCGTTTCGTTGACCGGAGGTCAACAAAACGCTTCAAACACGCGTTTTAGTTGTAGACGTTTTCTCGTTGTAGGAGTCTTGTACTTGAATTTTCAGATATAGAATATTTTTTTGAACTTTCACTTGATCGCTTGAGTTTGAGAGGTATGGGCATGCACACCACAAAGGTGTAGCATACCGTTAAGCAAAACTCAGTTACACCCCTGGATTACACCTTAGATGTGAGAATAAAAATTTCTACCTTTGTGAAATAGAAGTGTGTAAATGTGAAATTTTAGAGAGAATTTGAGAAGATCCATGGGGCGATCAAGGGTTTATGAGAGGTGTGAGATCCCCATGTGGGTAAGCGTGACTTGGAAAATGTAACACATAGTGAGGGTCTTCATACGTCATGTTTTGGAGGGTCCCAAGGGCTTGGCTGATGGACGTCGGTCGTGTTATTTGTGTACAAAATGTTCACATTACTGTAAGAAGGTTGTACAAGACCAATTAGGTTTCAAAAATAATTTGATTAAATGAGAAAGTATTGGGGGTAAAAGGAGTAAAAATTAGTATTAATAAATTAATTGGGGTTGGACTAGTTCAATTAGGCGGTTCGGAGAGTCTGACCGAGTTACTTATTGGCTTAAGAGGCAGTTTGGATTGATAACGTTCGATTTATCATTTGGATCAAAGGAGGATGATACAATGAAGGCGAGATGCGTATGAGAGAATATTCCCTCCCAGGTGGCAGGTATAAGTAGGTCGAGGAGGAAAGAGTGGTTGGGTAAGAGGGTTGCACAAACCTTACCGCGAGGCAAAGTCAAGAGGAGTCTTGAGTGAGCCTCACACTTAGAATCAAGTGAGGGCGTGTTCCGCTTGCTTCTAGTGCAATTGTTTATATAATATAAAGAGGACAGGGAGAGGTGAAGGTGTGCCTGTAATCGCATAGAGATACACATCAAGGGTATCGAAGAATTTGAAGGAATGTGTTATTTGTGCAATCGTGCCACATGACGCGCAAGGGAAAGTCAAATATGGCGATCCTTGAGTATATATGTCAGATCTATATGACTCATTCTCTTTTCGGATGAAAAAATATCGTCATTCGTATTCTCGTGTGATGGCAGCAAAACCCCAGGCCCTGACGACTTCAATATTCTCTTCATTCAACGTTGTTGGCACATTATTAAGCCCAATTTTTACAGATTCTTTCATCATTTTCATGCTACCAGTGAGATTGGTAAACAGGTAAAGGCCTCAACGCCTCATTTTTTGTTTTGATTCCAAAAAATTCAGCTCCTGGCTCTTTTAATGATTATTGTCCTATCAGTTTGGTTATCTCGGCTTATAAAGTTCTCTTCAAAATTATTGCGAGGAGGATGAAATCAGTAATTAACGGGGTAATTAGCGATATTCAGGCCGTGTTCATCAGAGGTCGTCAAATTCTTGATGGTATTCTCATAGCCAATGAGATTATTCACAAAATCAAAAGGAGAAAAATCAACAGAGTTGTTCTCAAGCTTGACTTTGAAAAAGCTTTCAACAAAGTGGATTAGATTTCTTTAGATCGCTGTCTTTTCTATATTGATTTCGGGGACCGGTGGGGGTTATGGATTCAAAGATGTCTCAATGCTACCATCTCCATTCTCATTATCGGCTCCCCATCCAAGGATATGGTGATTTCACAAAACATTTGACAAGGCTACCCCTTTTTCTCTTTCCTCTTCAACATTGCAGCTGAAGGGTTGCACCTCCTAATTGATAAAAGGTACCGACTTACAGCTCTACAAAGGAATATTGGTTGGCGAATAATGCACAATTTCGCATCTCCATTTCAAAAACGATACCATTATATTTCTTGACACATCTTTTTTGGTTATTCATAACGTAGCAGATTTGTTGCATAGCTTTGAGCTTATATCATAGCTTCGTATAAACTTTTCCAATTTCAAGCTATTTTAGTTAGGCCCACTACCTGATATGGGATCGTCTCTAGCCCGTGAATTTGGTTGTGAAGAGGGCTCGCTTCCACTTACCTATCTCGGTTTTCTCGTTGGTTCTAACCCTAGGTTGTGGAGGTCTTGACAGAATGTGCTTGACAGATACAGAAAATGTCTGATTTCTTGACAGTGTACAATGTAAGTGATGCGACACAAAAATCTGGAAATAATTTAGGCCAACGGAAAGCCTACACATGACCAGACGACTAATTAAAGTGTCAACAAGGCTGCAGGTCAAAGAGACACGAGACCCAAACTGAGGGGTCTCGGTGGTCTAAGAAGCATGGGTTAAGAGAGCCTAGCCAAGTGGGAAAGTCCAATAGGCAAAGCCACTAAGGTAGGGCCCGCGAAGCAGGCCCCAAAAAAGGCCTCCCAAGATGAGCCTTTCAGGCAGGCCTCGCCAAGTAGGTTGCCCTTGGCAGACCCTCACAAGACAAGCAAACTGCCTAAGGTGGGCAGCCCTAGGCAGGCTACCTCATGCATATAGCCCAAGGCAGGGTACAACCTACAAGCTATCAGCTCAAGAAGATACCCAGTATGGTGGTGAGCAGATCCAGCAGCAAGGCAAGGAGTCAGACCCTTCCAGCAAGGGGAGGGACCAAGCCAACACCTTGGTAGGGGAAGAGCCCCACGATCAAGCATGGTAGCCTACCCCAAGAAACAGGCGCCCCTGCTGGTGAGCCGATCCAGCAGGATGCCTAACAGACGGGTCCCACCTCCGGATTTCGTCCATTTTATCCGTTAAGTTTAACGGAATTTGACTCTCTCTCATCATGTGCCATGCACCTGACTTTATAATTTTTTCTAAATATCGATTTTGCCCTTCTTCTATAATGGGTCAAGAACAAATCGCCGGAAACTTCAAAAAATCACCGGAAACTTCAAAGTTTTGCCGGAAAGTTCAAAGCTTCGCCGGAAAGTTCAAAGCTTCGCCGGAAAATTCAAAGCTTCACTGGAAACTTCAAAGTTTCACCGGAAAGTTCAAAGTTTCGCCGGAAAGTTCAAAGCGTCGCCGGAAAATTTACAAAATCGACGGAAATTTCCAAAATTTCACATCAAC
>JAYMTK010005596.1:0-10095 GCA_036897405.1 Pelargonium myrrhifolium
GTTCCTCATCGGGATCCCCGAAAACCAAACTAAATTCGAAAGGGCCCCCAAAAAAAAAAAAAAAAAAAAAAAAAACAAAAAAAAAAAAAAAAAAAAAAAAAAACAAGAAAATACCTGTTTGCAGAGATCTTCAAGAAATTCTGAGTATGCAATGGGCTTTATTTCATTGAATTTGGCAACAAATGAATGTTTTATGATATCAATAGCCATTTCACAAACGTAAACCAAGAAAGCATTCTGCAGAAATACAAATACAGCATACTTAATGGCCAAATATATTGTGCAATAAAGTTGTTCTTTTTCAAGAAGCTACTACCATTGAAAGCATTGGGAATAAAAAACGCTCAAGGAACTTACATATATAAAATTTCCAAACCAGGGACCCTCGGCCTCCAGAATATTTTGGGCTAAAACGAACAAGACAAATGCTGAAATGTGGAATCTCTCTACTGAATCTGGATTTGAGTTGTTGCAAAAAAAAAAAAAAAAATACAATGATAAGATTAAATGAAAATACACAAATGAACCACACAAATGAACCGGTAGATAAAATATATATACATTTAACCCGAAAAATCATGTTTCATTGGCCTAACTAAAATACTGGAAATATCTACTAAATTTTTTTATGTACGTCCCTAACATAATACCAGTAACTGCTAGTTATAACTTATAACAGGTGAGAATACTAGTTTTTGTAGCATTTACCTTGATGAGATCTTCTGAGTTTAATTACTTCAAAACAAAATTTTCACATTAAAATATGAGCATTATAAAGACACACTCTAAAATATGGATAATCAATTACTATGAACCTTAAAATTGACTTTACACAAATATTTAAAATGTCTTAGCAACCCTAACATAAAATGTGTATCCCCAACTAGTTATTCACCCAGCTAATCAGAGCACACATTGCAAGCAGAGAGCACTAACATGCATATGCATGACAACACAAAGTATTTTGGTTCTATAGTAGGAATAATATCAGCTTAGGTGTCTAAACAGCGTCTAATGTGGCTCCAATATCTATTACTCTATGGCGTAGATATATTAAATGGATGAAATAGAAAATATCATCTAAATAGCACACAGAGAAATGAGTAAGATAACTCACCAAAGTACACCAGACTGTGAATGTTATCTTTACTAAAACGTTTGAACACATTGCTTTTGATTTCGGCGAAGTTATTGGATACGAGCAAAGCCAGCAAGGCATTATTGTGAGCAACAATACATGTCGATAAAGTAATTGCCTGAGCTAATAGAATAAAAGAATGAACAAGTATGAACAGTCAAGGAACCAAATGGAAGATGAAGATCGTAACATTAATAAATGTAAAGGTCATTATCAAATTAAGGATATTTGAGGCAGTCACAGCTAAAGCTAGATCAGAAACGAATCTCCAAACCCAAAATTGCATGTTTTCTGGCGAACAACTAGCAAGTCCCTCTGCTGAAAGAAACAGAGCTTGCAGTACATCTCCAACAAAGCTCTGACATAGTTTATCAAATATCTGCAGAGAAGTGAAAAATAAACATATTTCAACCAAATTATTATAAAAGTTGATTCAGCAAACTAACTCTAAAGATTGAGAAACAGATGCAAGAGCCATCGGCCTATAAATTCATCAGGTGATTAATGGGCAAACTTTGTAGTCTCGTAAGATTTGGTTGCTCACCTCCAAGACATTGTACACGACATAGAGTTTGATCGTTCCTTGACCACGAATCATGTGGTATATTAAGCTGATATCTAGGGAAATCAAAAAAGGTGTAAAGAGTGAAGGAAAACAAATCAGTACACAAATATAATTAATAGAAAGCATATTATGCTAATGCCAAGGATAATGCAAACATAACAATGGGTCAGACATTGTTATAAAAGAATATTTCAAACACAATTAGAAAACATATTTACTACACCTGTACGCTCCAATAGAGTAACTCCACAGGCCATCACAATAAAGCATCCAAAATCTGACAGCTCTGCAGTAGAAGGCCTCTTGAACTGCCTGCCACAAGCATGGTTAGGTTATTTTGTAAATATTACAACATATACGACTAAAGCATGCCGCCACGCACATGGTTAGACATTTTATAAGTTTAGGAGAACAACAACAACAACAACAATATAGCTAAACAAAAGGAAAGAGAGGAAATAGTACACTCACAAGCAAGAGAGATTTGTGCACAAAATAAATCATGTCTGCTCTATATTTTTGTGCAGTGCACAGCACCAAAATATCTAACTCCGCATGCCACAATTACAAAAACTGGAGCCTAAAACCATTTTATTAAGCCAAAAGCAGGAGGAACGCAGCGATTGTGTGCATAAATGACCCACTCCAGACCCCACAATGGAGGGAGCGTCGTGCATTAGGGCACCCTACTAAGACCATATTTTGCTAGGCTAGATCAAACTTTCAACCCCTCAGCTTAACAGTCTGCCTTCAATATGTAGCTCACTATAAGATTTTATGGGAAAACTACTGCTTTTACCATTCTTATACTATACTCACAATGCCAGTTAAAACATTGTGGATATATTTTAATTAATTGAAAACTGTACGCTATGCTAGAGTCAGGTTAAAATTGCCTATCTGAGCCATTACAAGAAACCCTTGAGAAGAAGTAGGGTATAAGTGGACATTTCTGTTTCTAATTGTAAGTTAACCTTTGCAAGAAATGAATTGTTGTTGTCTAATGACCAACCCAAAATGCAATGATAATCTACCTAAATAAAAAAACTTCGCAGAATTGAATTTCCATAACCAGACTGCATAATAATGGCTCAGCAGCAGCCGTGCTTCAAGAAAAAGCAAGCAATCTCAGATATCCTTTGGTCTCAGAGACTCAAGGGAACTAATCTGAGGTAAACCAAACCACAAAAACCTCATTCTGGAGATATGAAACGATTTACTTTCTCCATTAAGTGGAATGTTGATTTCCGTTCCTTCTATGAGGAGCTCAGAAGTGGTTAGGTTAGGCGTTCCCCTTCATTATAACCCTCTTTGGCATTCTACAGCTTCTCCATGCTATGTTTTATGAGTTCTTGCATCTTCTTTTTCCTAACAGCCATGGCAGTAAACTTACAATAGAACATCAGATAGAGAGACACTATTCTTGTGGATTGGTGCTGCGTGATGTATGAAAAAGAGGGGAAGAGACAATGGATTATAAATTCCTGCATTAATGAAGTACTTTAGAGATGTTGTCCTTAGGTTTTAATTTATTTGGCACTCCAAGGATAATGCCAACAGCGGTGGCATTTACTTTCTAGTTGCAAGAACTGTTTAATATACAGAGGGCTTCCAGTTTGGATTTGCCATTACTCCCTGCTTCATGAGAAACACTTGGTGTGAAATGGATAAAAATTATAGGTAGTGGCATTTACTTTCTAGTTGCCAGGACATGTAAGACAAACACAACTTGCAGTTTAAATTTGCCGAACTCATTGCTTCATGCGGAACATTTGGTGTGAAATGGAGATAAGGATTGCTGATGGCATCAAGTTATTTAAGCATGACTTCAGACTAGATACTTGCAATCTCTCTCGGATGGATAACAAATTTGGTTGACTATCTTTTTCTTTCTTTCTTATGGTCTACATTTTAAGTTGTACCGCGTTTGTTCTCTTTAGTTTTTCTCTATCAGCTAGCATACTTCCTGAACTGGGGTCAATCCCATTATTTTTCTGAACTTTCTTCATAATGAAAAATACTCCACTACGGCGGTTAGAAGCCAAAATATCCCAATCATATATGTCAACAGCTTAAATATAATCTTAAAAGACACACTTCAAATAATCAACAAGTCAGTCAGCTAAATCATAACGTGTTAGATAAATAAATGCTCAACCTGAAAAAACAAGTGATCTTCGCACCAAGATGACAAACCTTGTCTGTAAAAGCCTCCACAAAATCTTCAGCATCCTCATTGGCATGATAGTTAACAATGACAGAAATGAATCGAAGCAGACAAAGAAGCCAACATTTATAAGCTGCAACATTATTGACATGTTTAAGAACCTCTCTAATTAATATATAATGTGGCCATACATATAATATTTCCAAACCATAATTACTGATGATTTATCACTGCAAATTTCAAAAGAAGTCCAGTAATAGAAAAAGTAACATAAGATCACTACTGTATGCATGACTTTATAACAGAAGTTGAACCACTAACAGGCTAACACTTATGCACATAATATTACACTCTATGGAAGCAGAAACGTACCCAAACACATGAATAATGAACCACCAACGCATCACTTACTTCAGGAGAATATAGGTTTAACATGAATATGTACATCTATGTGACCTGACAATGCATTATGCCACTTCTTCCTATAAATGTCAAATAGAGAGTAAATATTACCAATTCGCATCTCCATGGTAAACGGAAGATAGTATCATATACTCGTTCCCTTTCCTTCTCATTGCCAAGATTGGTTGTGCTCCGTAATGAATTTCCACTAAACATTTCGTCCATAAAGTATTTCACTGGTGACTTCTCAACTGAATAGGGATCTGAGAGAAAAACAAAGCACCATAACCAAGAGTGAATCATGGCATATATAAAAAATATATAAATAAATAAAAAGAAGACGGGAAAGGATGTAAAGGAGATATCAAAAGCATATAAAAACAAGGAACCAGCCAAATAAGGAAAGATAAGTGCATTATACATATATTTCTAGTTTACCTTTTCAGTTTCTTTTGTTTTTCAAGATAAAATATATGGGAAAGAACAGAGAACTATTTGCTCAATTTAACATAATACCAAATTGGTGTAGTTAGAATAGTTCGAGGAAGTTCAATTAAGCTCAAAGCCACAAAACTCCCTAGAGTGAAGGATTTATAACTTATTCATAACTAATGACCCAAGAAATCATGTATGCATATTAGTTACATATAGGAAACATATATCCACGTAAGTAAGGCACGTGACGGAATGAGTTCAAATTTGCCCCTCTTCTACATCAGGAATTATATTGTCAAGCAATACAAAGTAAAAGAAGGCAAGTCATAGAAAACCACATATTCAGAAGCAAACTTGATAGTTGATACAAGCATTCACCAAATATTCACCCTCTCATGGAACTACGGCTCATATCTGCTCCCGTCGAACAATAAGGAGCACCCTGACTTAATGAGACAAAAGGAAGAAACATATAACCGCACATGAACCCACAAATTTCTCATAATTTTATTCAGTGCACGATAGTACTTGAATCAATCAAACTCAACTAAGCCTTTTCTTGATTTGATTTTTGTAATGTTTTGTTAGCACAGCTAAAGTAAATTCAAATCCAATTTGAAACAGACAACACAGTTAGAGATAACAAATGCCTTTACATGTAATTGATTGGAGAAGAATGATTTATTTAGCTCATCCCAACTACAAGAAAAGAGGCACTGGCCATCTGATTTGAGCTTAAAGGATTCTCTTATTTACCATTCCACTCTCATACAGCTACCACCAATGAGCAACATATAGCTATAAGAGGTCATATATAAACCATGTTTCAAAGTATACATTTGCCCTAAGTTTCACCCTTCTACATAATCTTTCACTGATATTTAAAGATTAATGCCTCTTGTTCTGCTAAAAAATAATTCAAGAAAGCACACAGACTGCCAAAGCAAGAGAAAAATGTACAAATCATCTAATAGAATTGCTGATATACACTCAATTACCAAAACCTTAAAAGAATTGAATTCAGATTCATCATAGAGCCACAAAAAACGAATATAAAATCAGTTGCACTTACAATTGGGATCTTCTGCCATAAGCTGCTTCCAATCCAAAGATTCCGCCGTAGCCAACTTGGCGACCACACTCCCATTAATCTGCTTCACCTCAACGCTTCCCTCCTCCTTCCCGCTCTCATCCGCCCTGGACGACGCCGAATCGTCGCCGGCGTTGACAGCCCTGAGCCTCAGCTCCCCGAAATTATACCCGTCGCCCCTCAAATTCGGCTCCGCCGTCACTTCAGTCAGCGTGACAACACTTGCCGCAATGCTGCTGCTGTAGCTCTGGCTATTCATCTCGGGTGAAGTGCACTCATCGTTCCTGGATGAATCGGGGATCGGATCCTCGGGAATGTTGGAGAATTTGGGGATGGCACTTCCGGAGGATTTCTTCCTCTTGTGCTTCTTCTTCTTCCCCCGTTTTTGCTTGGCGACGGTGTCGTGGAGGGGATCGGAGTTCAAAGGATAGTCGAGAGAGTCGTCAAGTTCGAGATCGTCGTTGTCAAGAATGTGGAAAGAGAGTTTCCGGCCGGCAGATCTCAAGGCCATGGTAGGCGTAACAGAATGGGATTTAGCTTTGAAGTTATATGGTGTGTAGTATCATATCATCTGTGAAATGCTCTGTATCCGTATATTACGAATGAAACGATGATGAAGTGAATTTGGGAGTCAAGTTTTTTTTTTTTTTTTTTTTCCTGATTTAGGCTTTTAATGGGAAGTGGAGTTATATTACACGCTGTTGATGAGTCATGAAGATCAGGGAATTAAATATTGACACGTCACGAATTTCTCATTTTTGCTGGGTAGCAGGTAGAGTTTCTCTCTCTCTCTGGTAAAATAGTTTCAGACCCTCTGCACTAACATAAATTTTAGATTAGACCCATATTTAGAGTTTTCTCTTATGGAGCCGCTTGTACTTATTACAAATTGTGGTTTAGGTCCAAGTGACCGATTGTTACCGGTTTCGCACCTCCACAACTTAGGTGTCACGACATCCTCCACGTCAACAGGTGTGCCACGTCAGCAAGGGTCTAATCCAAAATTTGTGCAAGTCAAGGGGGTTAAAAACCATTTAACCCAAAAAAATAAATAAAAACAAAGAAAGAAAGAAGAGAGGTGGCCCTAACCTCCAACACCAACTTCGGCGAGCTCGTGACCTCCGATGTCCAATCTGATTGAAAATTGAATATACATGAAATTCTATTCAACAAATCATGTATATGTGTACATAACAAATTCTAGAGCTAAACCCTAAAAACCTTGATCTTGCCAGACCTCATTTACCATCCGCCAAACTAAGCACTCCGCCGCTGAGGTCTCCCTCAACTCCCTCTCCAATCGTGGCCCTTCTCACTCGTTTGCTGCCCGGATCCTGGTCAGTCACTCTCTCCACCTTCAATGCTTGCTTTGGTCCTTTGATTTTGATATTCCGAATTTCGTGGGGTTTTTTGCTTTGTGCGCATTTGCATGTGATTTGTTTCTTGTGCTCATACTGCTTGTTTGAGATCTAATGTATATAAATCACTAAGATCCAACAAATCATGTATATATGTGTACGTAACAAATTTCAAATATAGCATTCAATAGTTGAGCATTTTTCATATATTCAATTTTCAATCGGATTGGACGGCGTAAGTCACAAGCTCGTCGGAGTTGGTGCCGGAGGTTATGGTCACCTCTCTTCTTTCTTTCTTTGTTTTTTTTTTTTTGAGTAAAACGGTTTTTAACCCCCTGGACTTACACAAAATTTGGATTAGGCCTTTGCTGACGTGGCATACTTGTCGACGTGGAGGCTAACGTGGAAGTGCGAAACCGGTAGCAACCGGTCATTTGGACCTAAACCACAATTTTTAATAAGTTCAGGCTGCCCCACAAGAAAAAACCCTAAATATGGGTCTAATCTAAAATTCATGCAAGTCCAGTGGGTCTGAAACCATTTTACCCTTTCTTAAAACACCATTTTGGATGCACACTAAAAAAAAAGGTAATTAGTAATTATAGTAAGCACCCCTGAACTATCGTCGTTTTCAATTTGCACCCCTAAACTTTGGTCTAGAACTTTTAGCACCTTTGAAGTAGCAAAAGATCTTTCCGTCAGTTAAACTTAACGAAAAATGTCACTATATGACCCATTTATTTTTTGAAATCCCCAAAATGCCCTTCACTATCCTTCTTCTTCTTCAACTTAGTTTTGCCAACAAATTCATTTTTTCGCTGGAAACTTCACACTCATCGGAAATTTCATAGTCTCGCCGGAAACATCATATTTTCGCTGAAAAATCCAAAAGTAATCCCTAATTTTATCATCCAAAAAATTACAACAACTCAATTTCATTCAATGCATGACAAATATCAACAAGTTTTTTTAATTTTCAGATAAATTTAACAACCAAATTTTGTATTCTCATTACCTTTTAAAACAAATCAAACAAATCAAAATAGACTAAACCCTAACAAATTTCTCATTTAAAAAAAAAACCCCTAATAATCAGATATGGCAGGAGAAGGCAACGACGAGCGGCAGCGGCGGAGGTTTCGGCGTGGCTGGGATCTTCAACACTTGGTACAGAGCTCGGCCGACGGAGGTCCGATTCCGGCGGAGACAGCTCGGTCGACCTTGTTGTCCATTGTGATTGTCATGTGTGAGAGAGAAAAAGATGAGAGAGTTGGGAAAGCATTAGAGGGAGACGAGAGGTTTGAGAGAGATGAGAGGTTTGGAAGAGATGATAGGGTTGTTTGTTTTTTTAATTTAATATTTTTTAGGGGGCATTAAGGTCATTTCTATAGCTAATATTACATTTAACTGACGGAAATATCTTTTACTACTTTAGGGGTGCTTAAAGTTCCATACCAAAGTTCAGGGGTGCAAACTGAAAACGGCGATAGTTCAGGGGTGTTTATTGCAATTATCCTTACATACTATAAATATATACTTTTGTATTCAACATTTGTAATATGTATAGAAATAGATAAATGAACCAATAGATTATGACACAACTGGCAACACAGGTTGAGATTGTGGGTAGATCTCTCGGGTTCGATCCCCACTAAACACATCTATGACTATGGAGAGAAGTGATGAGCCTAAATTTGTGACCAAGTCTCGAATTGGTACACCTTAGAGATGTTAACTGCGAATTTGCGGGCCCACTCCTGATAGTATTAAACTAAAAAGTAAACAGTCAAACAAGTATTTTCAATTTACAAACTGGCGCATATTAGCCCAACAAAGCCCAATGAAGCTAACCTGTGCGGTGATCATATTGCCCAGATTCTTCTAATCTGAAAACAGAGCATATTCCATTATTCAGCATTTTTTATTTTCTCACTCTTTCTTTCGCTTTCCTTCATTTTCCCGTCGTTTCTATCTCTGACAGACTCAGTCCCCAAACCCAAAATCACCCGTAATATTCTCCGAATTTCATTTCATTTTCCGGGGAAAGAGAAGAACAGATTTTCTTCTTCTTGTATGGCGATGGATCGGTGTTGTACCCTGTACGCGAAGCACTTCACTGGAGCTCCGCTTCTGCTGAGGAATTCAATTCCCGATAAACCCATTTCCCGGAATTTCAGTTACAGAGACGAACCAGCTTCAAGGGTCTTCGACATTAGGTTTTCCAAGCGTGGAGTTGGAGCTTCCAGCTTCTATGGTTCCTTTGTGGTTAGAGCTAAGTCCAAGAAGAACAATCACGATCACGACAATTCCTCTTCTGGTATATACTTCTCTTCTCTCTTTTCCTCTAAACCATTTTGGTTTTTAATTTTGCTTGGAATTTTCTGGGATTTCATTTTCTTGGGAATTGGGACTCTGGATTATTCGTGCTGCTAATTGATCATTTTGGTACTTTCTGGAGGTGGATTGGGTAGCTAGCATTTGTCCATTTGTAACCCACTGATCAAATTTTAAATCTCTGAAGCTTGTTGATGAGAAGGTAGGATTTTTATGTGGATTTCTCCAATTGTCTTTTTTGTGTGTGTTATACTTCAGTTTTAAGTTTGTGGGTTGCTAAGAAGCTGCGATTGCGGAAAATATTAGCTGTTCTGTGTTACAGCTATTATAGATGTAAATAATGTCAAAGACCCTCCACTTAAGGTTTCATTATTTTTGAGAAACTCAGTGATAGCCTGGTCTGGTATGTCAACGTTTCAAGTATTAAGATCAGAGACTAATGGGTTGTGTCTTTTATTTCATTGCCACTTTCCACTGTTTAGATGGATGACTGAGCAAGCACCTCTCTCAGAAGTAAGAACCTAATGAGATACTCCCTCCATCCCAAAATGAGTGTCCTCCTTTCTATTTTGAGAGAAATTAAGGAGAAGTTAGTTAGTGTGGTAT
>JAYMTK010005597.1:0-10094 GCA_036897405.1 Pelargonium myrrhifolium
ACGTACCGCCAACTCCCTGGAACGTTCGTTGATGTATGTTTCGTCCCCCCTCCGATGCGTCGTCAAAAAAACCTTTCTGGGCACTGGGGAACTCCGTCCTTTGTCTGCAAATTAATATTCACGGACTAAATAACATTACGTAGTTACAACTTAACAATGACAATTTACAACTAAAAATTGTATAACCATTACCATTTTGGCGGCAAACGTGGACTCAGAAATAGACCCTCCCACGTAAGTAGGTTCCGCAGAAGTATTAACATCTCCACCGCGTCGACAACCATTTGCACGGGTTCGAATAATCTCGTATTCGGGAGTTCCCCACTTCTTCCTCCATTCGCTCAAAATGTCCGAACTAACCCACTTAGGGTCGTATGTAGGGAACTTATCCGGATTACGAAGTTTATAGAGGGCGTCTTTGTATACCTTCTGCAACACCAACTTGTATGCCTCCCGGAACCGATGCTTCGTATACTTGCTACGATCCCACCAGCATTCAGTCTACATAACATACAACATGATTAGTGATCTAAAAGAAAACTGCAAAAGAATACACTGAAAAGATAATTCTAATTATACTTATACTTACTCTCCATGAACGGAACCAGGTGAAGGGGATCCTCGAGACTGGTGTCCTGTGGGTGGGAGTATATGAAGATCCCGAGCAAGCCTCCCTATAGCCGCCAACTGATCCGGAGTCAATTGCGATAAGTCAAAATCAACCTGGGAGCCCCGACATCTGGAGTCCATAGGACGAGAATGATACCCTCCAGAGTCGCGAGTCGACCCATCCCCATGAGATCGATCGCTAGAACGCGAAGGCCGACCAGCAGAGTGGGATCCCTCAGGACGTGCCCTGTCCAAGTGGGATCCCTCACGACGTGCCCTGTCAGAGTGGGATCGACGCCTCCTGAGTCGATCAGCGTCTGTATCCTGAACATGAGATTTCCCTTTCCGATCTCGTCCAGACATCTATAAATACATTCACGAGCAATATATATTGAAATGAATAAAGATAATATAAATTTAACATTGCTAAAAAGTACTCATACATAAGCATATAGGAAAACAAATTAATTATCACTACAATCGCTATCATCCTCCGATGTGCATGGATCGTCTTCTAATTCTACGAAATCGCTTTCATCAGAGACAATGTTATATTCTATCTCATCATCGCTAGCTCCATCTGGTAAATGAATTTGTGCTCTACCAGGGTCTGCAAGAGATGTTGGGACCTCAAAGTCGTTGACGGCCTCTAAAGATAGTGATTGCCCTTCATCATCTTTATCATCGCTAGCTCCATCTGGTAAATGAATGTTTTAGTCACAGATCCCCGCTCCTTCCATTTGTACATCCAAGTTCTATCTTTATCATCTTCCATTGTACTGTTAAATAGTCAATTCAAGAATGGTAAACATTTTTGACATCTTATTCATTTTTCAAAACATTATATTGTAAGAAACCTGGCGACAAATCGGCAGAGTTTCCCAGTAATTTTAGGTTTTCCCAATCTGCATAAAAACACACTTCTATGACAAAGAAAAACATCTTAAGCAAGTCGGGACCTTCAAACTTCAATTTCATAATTGTCCCGACTAACTATCTACAGATCTCATACATGCTTTAAAGCATGTCCCAAAATGCAATGCATACAAATATGGGCATGCTTCAATAACAGAACAATACATTACACTAAAAGGAGCATATATGCATACGTGTACTTGTAATCATACTCATATCAATGCAACTAAGTATCTTCAGTCTCTTATCTAAACCCACCGTTTTTGACATTCATTTTAGGAGTTCAAGCGGATCTTAATAACCCTTGATTTCATAAGTAATGAAATTTAACATAAAGAAACATGGGTTGGGCCATGTGGGTGCGGGAAATAAAGGACACACTCCTAATCATAGATTTTATATCGGACAGACAATAATATGAATAGGCAAAAAAATAATGGCAAAATTAGGGGTTACTTAAAAAAAATCTATGATTACCAATATCTGTGTCTCAGCCTCTGTGCTCACCTAGATCTAAACTCGGTTGATTACCAATATCTATCGCAGTCCATATCACAAATAAATAATGGCAACATTAGGGGTTACTTAAAAAAAACAGTTCTGTCAATTACTTAATATTAATAAACATAATAATTGCCGGACTAATCACCCTAAAATAGGTTGTTTCTAGTTTCAACAAATTAAAATTTGTACCTTCAAAAATAATTAAAATTTGTACCTATATTACTTAAAAAAGAACGGAGGAGACAACCACGAGGAGAACGGAGCAGATGCAGCGGATGACGGAGCAGTGGTCGGTCAGAGCCACTGGTAGGACGGAGCTCCGGTAAAATTGCTGGTACAAAATTTAGGAAACTGAAAAAATTAGGGTCAATTTCGTGTATAAAAAAACAAGAAATTTCATTCCAAACAAAAGCCCTAACTAATTTTGAAAACCAAATACCATACCTAATCGAATTCAAATGCGAAATCGAGTTTAGGTAACTCACCCGAAATCGGATAGAGGAGCAGAGGAGCACCGGACTTTGGACCAAATCTCGCCGACAAATCTCGCCGACGAAGGACGGACTTTGGACCAAATCTCGCCGACAACACCTCGAGGGCTGAAGGAGACCACCGCCGCGCCTGAAGGAGACCACCACGCCGACGAAGGACGGCGACAAACACACCGTCGCCGGAGCAAGAAACGGACGGAGACAGAGCTGAACGAAAACGAAAGAGGGAAAAATGGCGGAAATGGCGGATTTTCGGCTGAAAAGAGCTATATATAGCTCTAATTTAGCGACGGAATAGGGTTTCCGTCGCTAATGCCGTCGGTAAGTGCAAAAAAATGCACGAGATTGGCACGTGCTTCCTGTTACCGACGGTAAATTCCCTACCGTCGCTAATACCGTCGGTAATTCAAAATAGCGACGGTATTTTTCATTCCGTCGCTAAATTTCCGTCGGTAAACGGGTCCCTTTCTTGTAGTGGGAATATCAAACTTTGGGAGGATATGCAACATGCTTTACCTGATAACAAGAAGTGCAGCAGAATAGTGATCACCACGCGTAATGAAAATGTTGCTCCCTCTTCTATTGCATCTCCCCTGAATCGTGCATATCCATTGCAACCACTTCTTTTCAATGCAGCATGGAAACTCTTCTGCAAAAAAGTGTTTGCATCCAGTGAAGACGAGTTGCGGTATCTTCCACCATTGAGAGAGTTGTCAGAAGCTATGGTCGATAAATGCGATGGGCTTCCCCTAGCAATTGTGGCGATAGGAGGAGTTCTGTCCGCCAAACCCAAGAATGTTTTTGAATGGCAAAAACTTCATAATAGTCTTAAATCTAAGTTAGAGAAGACTGAAAATTTCAACACTGTTATGAAAGTTTTATCTCTCAGTTACAATGATTTACCTTATCATCTCAAACCTTGTCTACTATATTTTGGGTTGTTCCCCGAGGACCACATGATTCGGGGCTCTAGACTTATTCGCCAGTGGAGTGCTGAAGGTTTTGTAAAAGCGGAAGTTGAGGATATCAAGGAAGATGTTGCACAAGAATATTTGATGGAGCTTGTTCGGCGAAATTTGATTCAAGTGTCAAAAGTAGATGATTCAGGCAGACCTAGAGAATTTCGAGTTCATGATCTTGTACGGGACTTCATTCATTCAAAATTTAAGGAGCTGAGATTTGGTCAAATTTTCACAGAAAATGTGTCTAGAAGTTTGAGCAGTGGTCGAGCTCGGCGACTATCCCTCATAGACAATGCAGCTTATATCTTCGATGAAAATGCCAATACTCCTCAGGTTCGTTCTGTTCTCATGTTCCAAGTGTTAGAATTTTCAAACAATTTTACAATCTCGTTGTTTGAGAACTTTAAACTTTTATACATGTTGGATCTTGAGGATGCTCCTTTGACTTTTCTACCTGAGGAGGTGGGAAACTTGTTTCATCTCAAATACTTGAGTATAAGAAACACCAAAGTGGGTCATCTCCCCAAGTCTATAGGGAAATTGCAACAGCTGGAAACACTGGATATGAAACATTCGTTGGTGCGTGAGCTACCCATTGAAGTCAAAAGACTTGATAAGTTGCGACATCTCCTAGCCTATCGATACGACCATAGTGTTGAGTTAATTTTGGCGAGTACAGAAGGGGTTACAATACAAGGAGGTTTGGGATGCATGGGAACGTTGCAAAAACTGTTATGTGTAGAGGCAGATGGGAGTAATGTTATGGTCAAGGAATTAAGAAATTTCAGACAATTGAGGAGGCTAGGCATTATAAAAGTATGCAGAGCAGATGGAATGGATTTGTGCAGTGCCATACAGAATATGGATGAGCTTCGCTCGTTAGTAATCAGGGCAAGGAACGAGAATGAAGTGATCGATTTAGAATCAATAGTTTCTCCTCCTCCTCTCCTCCAACGTTTGATCTTACATGGGAAAATGGAGATACTGCCCAACTGGATTTCCAAGCTTGGCAATGTAGTGAGGGTGTATTTGCGGTGGAGTGGATTAACAGATGACCCATTAGAAGCGCTTCAAGAATTGCCTAATCTTTTGAACCTTGAAATCGCTTATGATGCATACACAGGGGAGCAATTGCATTTTCAGAAAGGGGGATTTGAAAAGCTCAAGGTGTTGCAACTCCGCAATTTGAATGCGTTGAAGAAGTTAATTATAGATGAGGGGGCTCTGTCAAATCTTGAACGGCTGGATATTGGGCCGAGTCCTCTGCTGATGGAGGTGCCTTCCGGGATTCAATACTTACAAAATCTCAAAGAATTTTGCTTTTATGATATGCCTCAAGAGTTCAACAACAGTATGGAAGAGGAAGGTCCAAACTACAAACTCATCCGCCACATTCCCAATGCCTATGTGGGTTACAAATGCGGTCCACGCAAATACGATTTCTACCGGCTGACTTGAATTACTATCCTTACTTTCTTACAAGGTTAGTCTGTGTTTTCTTATTAAATATCTAATCACATTTTCTCCCAATTATAAGATCTTGCAAGTATGATTGTTATACACATAGCATATTTTTGTTGACTCAATCGGCTTCTTTGTTTTTTTGTATGCACCAGCTTGGGATAGCTATGGAACTGCTGGATCATTTGGCACTGATATGTTGTTGTTTAAGTGATTTTGTAATTTTTCTGGTTTATTTTCTTGCCTCTCTGGCTTTGTTATATATTTCACAGTTAAGAGATGCTATGATGATCATATATATTTGCTTCATTGGTATGTACATACTGATAATCTTGAAGACTTCAAATTTGAGCCATTGTGTATACAATTACAAACAACTTCATGATCAGAAGAATTTTTTCTCTTTTAATTAACACACACTACTCAACATAGCATAACCCCAGATATTAGTATTGAGTGTGCAGACTTGTGACAGAGCAAAGACCCAAGAAATTGGTATAAAAAGGTAAAGCTTTTGTTAAGTTTTGGATGCGACTTAATTTGGTATCCCATATGTTAATTTGGTATCCCCACCTTTTGCTCGAGTTTCCACAATACTTTGAACTACTAATGAGTCATACACTAGTTTTAAGACATCTTCAACAGGAAAGCATATTTGTCACAGACTGCACTAAGCTTACAGGGAATGACGCAATTTCACCCCCTAAACCGGCAGGGGCAACTTTGGTTTACTCTTTATCCCGCTTACTTCGACGATAATGAAACAACCGAACATTAAGAATCATTCAAAGCATCCGCACAATCCGTCACAATTTTTTTCAGCGACTAATAATCAACCAAGCATCAATTCCAAGACATTTTCAGTAGGAGAGCACACGTGCCGTGGACTGCACTAAGCTCACGGGGAATGATGCCTTCACCCCTTACCCGGCAGAGGCAGCTTTTGTTCACCCTTTATCTCGCCTACTTCGACGTAATGAAACCCCCAAACATTAAGACTCATTGAAAACCAACTAATCCGCACACAAACGACAGCCACCACATGTTCCTCGCACGATAATAAACCCAAGATGCAAAAAAATGGGTTCCTTGAATATATAAATTTCGCTTGGTCATTTACTTTGAAGTCGTCATTATATCTCAGAATGTGATAGTATCAATATTTTTTACTGTTAGATTCATATCAAATGCTTTTGATAAAATAATGGGGCCTAAGTTCCCAGGAGTTACTAATAAATTTGACTGGGAATGTTAATAGTGACTTTGTATTATGAATTGCTTCTTTAATAAGGTTGATGATGATGATAAATCGTGGCTTGAATGTGTTTAGCGGAGATCGATCCAAAGACCTCCCCCACTTACACAGTTGGTTTAACCAACTGCGCCACACCTAATGGATGTGGCTTGAAGATAACTGGGCACCAATGGATGAGCAATTAGGGATAACAGAACTTGAGGAAGTTCTTCGTACGTGCTAAACAAGCACATTCAAGTGCTGTTGTGCTTGAGAGTGTAATTAGAACACTTGATACTTGCATATTGATGCCACTATTCATTGCCCAATTGTGGTTGTTTGTCTTCTAAATACGGTTCGTCCTTATTTTATTTGCATTGCATAATGGGGATATTCCCTAACGCTGAGATAAAACAACCTGATAACTCGTTATAAACAGTCTTAATTTATACTTATGTATCACAACAAGAAAAATTACGATCTGTGACAGAAGGTTCTGTTACATATCACTAAAATTCTGTCACAAATTTCATTAAGTTACGTAACTGTGATGGATTGATTATGTTACTGTTCATGTTGCCAGAAACACTTGTGACAGAAAAGTCCGTCACAATTTTGACAAAATTTTATAACTGCGACGGAAAATATGAAATGAACAAATAGACTATATTTTATTGCGAAAACTAGAAGCTCCGACCCCAAGGCTCGTCCCTAACCGGGTCTGTGGCCTCTGGCGTCGAATTCCGCCATCTTCACAATAAATAATAGTCCATGTGTTACTAAAACAATTGATTGAGACATATTTTTAATAATAATAATAAAAAAGTTTTGGAGAAAATTAAAGAGAACACAGAAATTGAAGAATAAAATAACGGATATTGCAGAGGAAAAGAGGAATATGGAGATCATTTTCTAGAAACGTATGTTTGTTGCCGGATAAATATGGGTGAGAGGCCGAAGCATTTTCAGATGGAGAAAATAAGATTCTAGTGGGTTTGAATGTATTGAAAGCATTAAATGATATTGTACCGATGAAATGATTTTTGGAGAGAATTTCTTGTAATATAGCTTCATATCGGATTCCTTTGCAATTTCCATCATCTAATTTTCTATCCCACGACTTAATATTTTTTTGGATTGGAAACTCTAAAAATCTCTTCATGTCCTACAAAACTCTATTATTGTCCTGTCTTTGCAGCTTTAAATTATATAGTTGAATCTTTGTCAAAAAGTAAGTGAAATCAATAATGTCTTTGTCTAAAAAGTTGCAAACTAATTCATTTTTAATTAAGTAGCTGAATCTCTGTCCAAGAAGTTGGTAGACGCATTAATGTCCAAAAAGTTGTATGCCAAGCAAATTGCTAGATGCAAACTAATTCATTTTTAAAAGAACAGAGAAGCATTAATGTCCAAGTGGTTCTCGATCTAGCTTATATGAAAAAGAACAGAGAAGGAAACTTGTAATAAAATATCTTATTGAAAATAATACATTTTCATGTCATCTCATCTCATTTGACATTTCCAAGCAATTTCGTGTAGACCAACAAGTCATCGATATCTGACACCACCCCATATCAGAACAATGAGTGGTTGAAAACATAGCTTCACCATTATTATCAGACCCCGCCATGGTTTAATTTTCAGCCATCAGTACTGTGTTCACATGTCTTGGTGTGGTCTAAAAGAAGGTTCAGTTGTAGCTTCTCTTTGATTACTTTCTCCTAACATAGTGTGTTTTTTGCTCCTGCTTTTTGGTGCCTTTGGAGTTGTTCTTCAAGCTAGCATTGCAATTTGCAACAAATTAAGCAGATTCTGTTTCTTCCTCAACTCACAATATAAGGTATTTGATATATAATCTCATAGTATAGTTTCTTTTTTTGTTTCTTTGATGAGCATATATGTTTAACCAGTTGATGTCGTTAATCTCCGTTTCAAAAACGAGTTTCTTGGTTTTTTCTCGCTGTCTAGTGTGATTTCAAGAAAGGTTCGGTTATAGCTTCTCTTTGATTAGTTTTTTCCAATATTTTGTGTTTGTAGATTCTGCCAGGAGAGAGTTTGCAACAAAGCAGAATTTCTTTCTTCCTGATCAACACACAATAATAAGGTATTTACTACTTAATACTACCTCCGTTTCAAAATAAATGTCGTTTTAGAGTCCAATTTTTGTTTCAAAATAATTGTCACTTTCCACTTTTAACAAACTTTTACACATTAACTTCTCATATTACTCATAAGTCATGATTTCATTTTCTATCTCATATGGAAGATGAAAATTTTGTAGGGATAAATCCAAAAGTAACGATGATTTTTATGTTTTTATTTAAGGGCAAAAAGATCATTTAGCATCTTTACTTAATATGTGTAAAAATCTCTAAAACAACACTTATTTTGAAACAGATGTAGTATATAATCTCATAGCTAGTATATGTAAAGTAGCTTTTTCTGTTTCTTTGATAAACATATATGTTAACCGGTTGATATTGTTTCCTTCTCAAAACGAGTTTCTTGGTTTTTTATTATGCCTTTAATTTGATGTCTATAATGTGATCTCAAGAAAAGTACAATTATAGCTTCTCTTTGATTAGTCTTTCTCAATATTTTGTGTTTGTAGGTCCTTTGGAGATGTTTATTGAGCTTGCAACAATTTTCATTTTTTAATTTGATGCCACGTGTCATTTCTAACTAAATATATAGATTTTTAATAAATTTTTATAATTTATATTCTTCAAATTATTTTAAAATATTTATCACAATGTAGATATAAAACTATTATTTAAAATTTATTAATATATATTTAAGTTTCAAAATAATATAGATAAATATTTTAAATTTGAGTAAAAATGATTTTATATAAATATTACCTTTATTTGAATTATGAGATAATTGATATTATCACATGACAGTAAAGATGGTAATGATATAAAACAATATATACAGAGGGATTAAGGAATCTAAATCAAGTCTTTTTGTGGCTTAGGCTAAACCAATTCAATGAGGTGATGACACCTCATTAAAATTCACTTATAACCACCTTAGTGAATTTGTGGGAGCGGAGCGACCCGCCCGAATTCAAGTACTTTAATGAGGTGTCAAAATCTCATTGATGGCTTAACCTAACCCAAATAATTCTTGATTTAAAATTCTTAACCACATATATATATATATATCATAATATAGAATTTTATTGTGTGACATGTGTTAGTTGCAGTTCATGATGAGTAAAAACTGCATAAAACGGTTCAGTGTTTAAAATTGAACTGCACGGTTGGTTCCCTACCCAAGCATAGTTGGGTATAAAAAATAGTGTGTGTATGTATATATGTGTGTGTATATGAGAGAGAGAGTGTGTGTATGAGAAAAAAGAATCACGGTTAAAGAATTATGTTTTGACACTAAAACAAATCAACAAAAAAATGTCACCGGAATTGAAGGGTTAGGGTTAGGGTTTTGAAGGCTTGCGGTGCGGTAGAGTCTAGGGTTCCGGCGGCCAGTTTGATAGGGTTCCGCCGCTTGGGATCGTTTCTGTAGGTGAAGGAAGGTGATTGCGATGAGCGTTGTGGCCTGGAACTGCAGAGGGTTGGGGAATGATCCGACCGTCGCGGTTTTGAAGGATATGGTCAGAACTTAGAGGCCGATTTTACTTTTTTTGAGCGAAATGAAGTTTTCGTCAGAGGAGTTTATGAGGGTGCGAAGAGGGACGGGGATGGAGGGTTGGTTCGTTGTGGATAGTAGAGGCAGGGGGTGGCTTGGCAGTAATGTGGGGAGAGGGGACGGAGGTCCGGCTACTAGGTTGTTGTCTGAACTACATTGATCTGAAGGTGAGATTCCAGGAGTGGGGAGAGTGGAGATTCACCGGATTCTATGGAAATCCGGAGAGAAATAGAAGACAGGAATCTTGAAACAAGTTACGTACCTTGA
>JAYMTK010005598.1:0-10093 GCA_036897405.1 Pelargonium myrrhifolium
CTTGAAAGAATGGAAAAAAAACCACACGGAGGGGAAAAACAGGTTCCAGTCAAAAAAAGAAAACCCAGGAAAAAAAAAAAAAAAAAAAAAAATCAGGAAACATTTCGAAGTACAGAAGCGATAAAACAACTAGTCATCTCGTTGATCAAGTGTAAATACAAAATTACTTGATGTAGAAGAGGATGCCGCTAATTTCAGGTTCATAGAAGGCCTAGCATCTCTCTACCAAACCCCCAACACGGATTATAGGTTAAGCCAGCCCCATGACCTCTTGCCCTCTTCCTATTGATATCATTCTAATGGAAAACTACTTTCCAAATTTTAGGATGTTTATTACTGAGAGAGAAAAAAAAAACTATTCGATCTTCTTTTCCAGATAGAATATATCCAATATATTTTTCAAATATCCTTATGCAACTGAAAACTACATATGCACGGGAGCCCATTAGACGCCAAAAAGCAAACTATTTTTCAAGGAAAGGATCATGCAACTGGAAAGTGGAAATTACAAATGTAAATGCACCGATCCATTAGGATCCAAAAGGCAAAACATACAGCCAAATCTCTAAGCCAAAGCATACCTCAGGGTCAGGTTGTCCACTATCAACTTAAAATGAATTCAAGGAAAAGAGAAGCAAAGAGTCAAAGGACAAATAGTGCATGTAGTTTACAAAAGCAAGAAATTATGCAAATGGTTATATCATAAACGAGAAATTGCTAAATCTATGTACTTCATAATGAATACATGAACCACTCAGTCAATCGAACTGATGATGCACATGGTCTTTACACAAGATTATCCTACCCGCGAGCTATGAGCTCAGCATGATCTAGGAGAGATTTAGTCGGTACATGTGCAATAGTCATAGGCAAAAGCTAAAAGCTGTAAGGATTCATAGAACTTAATGTTTTGTTAATTTATCTAATCGACATAGAGATATAGTATGTCATTAATTAGCATAAGACTTACTATTGCTAGAGAAAGATTAGTAAGTACTCTAGGAATTCTTATTGTCTGTCTAACAATTGGTGGCCTTTTCAAATCAACACTCCCTCTCATGTGCAGGCTTTTACTTCTGCACGTGGGCCCAATAAAAGAATTAACGTCTTCATGGGGAACGGAGACCATTAGGAGAGGTTGTGCAATTAGACCAAGACCTGGATCCAAACCTGCCGTGATACTATGTGAATATTGTATATATTTACAAAGGGCAATTCCCAAGTTAGAATCCAAAGACATTGATTAGGATCAACCAATATCCCAAAAATAAAGCTAATCAAATCTAACTACTAATTTACAATGATTCTAAAAAAATAATTCAATATGAATTGGTAACTAGGGTCATTTATATACTCACCTAAAATATGGTGTTGTAACTTGAGTCAGCTTACTGAGTTCAAACCAGCTCTGTCTCAGCTAAAACCAAGATTTTGATACGGCTAAACAGACACACAGTTATTTAACTAAGTAAAGAAATAGCTAGGGCATTGCCTCTATTTCCAATAGTCCAGCACAATGTGGTGTGGTACCAATCAGGCATCAAAAAGTTTTTTGTCAAATCTATATCTAAATGCATGCATATTCACTCGCACATGCATGCACTGACAGAAAGTAAACACAACTTATCACCAACCTGACGAGCAACCTGCGCGAGTCGCCGACTTTGTCTGGATGATTCAGTTACCAAGCTAGAATTTTGTGTTTCAACAGAACCATTTTGTTTCTCTGCTGTCTTTATCTTTGAGGTTCTATCGTCAAGAGAAGAATTACCATTAGGGCTGTTCAATGGCTCCCTCTTTCGCTTCCTATGAAATGTGTACTTCAGAAACCTATTGTCTGCCGGTTGACTGGATAGCCCATCAGTCAAATTAGATGCTTTTGCATCCGTCGTTGCAACTGATACGTTAAGAGGCTCAATATCTGACGTGTTACACATAACTTCGGATTTTTCGGCACTTGCAATTTCCTGTCTGGCCGACTCCGGTTTGTCTTTTAACGCTTCTGCACCATTTTCAGATACATCTACACATCTTGACTGTGTCACTATTTCACTTGTCTCTGACTGTAGTTCTGGGGGCAAGGAGGATTCTGGATCCTTTTCAGCTTCATTTTCAGTTAACTTAGAGGAGTTATTCGTAGATTGATGATCATTACTGGCTGAATATGGTGTAGTTTTGGAGCAAGAAAGATCAAATGCTTGAAGCGTTTCTGTAACCTGATCAGGAATACGTCCAAATGAGGGAGCTTTCCTTTTCTTATATCTATTGCCTCTTTTTCTTTTTCTACGGAAGGACTTCACAACCTCAGCTGGGACATTGTCTTCATATTCCTTAATTGCTTCAAATATATCAAAAGTTTTCTCTACATTACATACTTCAACTTTAGTAGTCGGTGTTTCCCACATTTCTTTACTTATTTCTCCCCTGACAGCTGTTTCATTCTCCACTTGTCCAGAAATAGATAATTTTTCATCTAACAGGTTTCTTTCACATGCCCGAATTCTCTGGGTGCATCCATTCCTGTACAGCTCGGGCTCTTTACTTCTCATTACAATAGAAGCAAAATCTGAGTTATGAACATAACAGCTGTCCACTTGAGAACCATTTGTGCTATAGCACTTATTACCTTCACATGTCTTGTTAAAAGTAGAATTCCTCATGTCAGAAGATGTTAACAGTTCAGGTTGTGAATCTGGTTTAGGTAATACTACAGACCCAGAGATATTTATCCTGTTCTCTTGTGACATTTCTTCTGGCATAGATGTATGACACCTTAAATTTGGTTCCTCCAGAGAATGAAGTTGGTTGTTAGTCACCTTCTCCAATTCAGCCCGCACTTCTTCCAACTCTTCTCTAAGATCTTTTACTATATCCTCAGCTTCCTGGAGCTGTGCTTCCAGCTCCTCAATTTTCCTTTGCTGATTTAAGGATGTAATTTCTGCTTCCCTGACCTGAATATATTGCAAGATCAGTAAAAACATCGTTTGTCTAGCACTAAATATATCCTTACTCTGTCCCAAAAATAAGACTCCTCTTTCTGAAAAAAGTTTTCCCCAAAATGAGTGTCCTCTTACCTATTTTGTAAGTTAGGCATACTCGAATTACCAATAATATCCCTAAAATACGTTAGTTAGAATTCCTTTAGTTTGTTACAACAAAGCCATATGGGGAGCACATGAAGGAAGTTGTGCGCTGATCAAATCATTTTCAATTTTTGGAAAAAAAGAGAAGAGGTCACTCATTTTGGGAAGGAGGGAGTAGTAAAATCTAAATCCATACCGGAAAGAAAGAAAAAGGGTCGAACAACACCAAGCAATCTAAAATCTAAATCCTGTGAATTATATGTTACCACAGTCCGAAGTCCGCTAGGAGTCAACAACACCAAGTGTTGATACAAAAGGAAGCAGTGTATAGACATTGGTAAGCAACAAGACATTTCCCTAGGTTTTGGTTCCGAATATTAACCAGGATATAACCTTAAAGATCTCTATACTCTTATAAACTAACAAATGATTACCAATTACAAAGTAATCAAATTTAAACAGAATTTGTTGATCACCAGAGGTGTACAGACGTCTTAGATAAAGAGAAGTAGATGTTGAATATTCACATGGTTAAAATCGAACTCTATAAATTTCTATTTTCCTTGGCCTTTTTACAAATTTGTAAAATTCTACTCATGAAGCAAAACAACTCTTAACATAGACAAAACTTTATTGTTGGTAGTCCTTAATAGATTATCCTTTATAGACAAGATAGTAGACTATAGTTAGTTCGACATCCTGTTATTTTATGCAAGTAAATAATGAAAGTACTCTTTTCTTTTTCTTTTTCTTTTTTATGTCCAGTTCTTTCTGAACAAAGTTTGTAATGTGAAGACTTAGGCAATGGTAATAAAGGATAAACAACCAACAATTTATTATCATCGTTTTCATTGATCAATAATGAAGAAGAACGCAACAAAAAAAAAGACATAGGTAGAAGAGAAGCCCAAAGAAATTAGCTAGAGAGTTAAGCTGCTTCCATTCTCAGCTTCCGAAAGTAAACACACGACAAAAGAAAATAGTAATTTGTTGTCAGAATACAAACATCTTTCCAGGTTCCCTTAGATAGCATATTACAAAAGAATTAAAAGAAATATGGGCTTAACCATAATGAGATGTTTATGACAATTCAAAATAAGGAAAAATACAGATTTAAAATGTGATGAACTAAGATGATAATCACTTCTATAAGTTACTTTTAAATAAGAATATGCATACCATGTAACACATTCGTGAAGATCTTAAAATCAATTGGTAAGGCACATGAATCTAATAATCTCCTATTTATACACCATTTCAGCTTTAAAATGTGAAGAGGAAATAGCTTGCAGTGACCATGAGTCTATGTCAACTGCAAAAATTAGTTGTTCGCCATATCAAGTGCCTCAGGTATGAAAAAAATGTCAATTATAAAAGTTAGTGTGTGAGTAATACAAGCATTTTGTGGAAATAATGAAACAAAATGGCCTCTTTAAATCAATAGAAGCTGGTCAGTTATGTATGGACCATCTATATCTACTCTTATACTACTTGGATATCAAAATCGCATAGCATTAATGAGAAAAACATATAATCTAATAGCACATATATTCTGCATCACTCTGAGTTTATTCACAACTAAATCAAACTTTGACAAAATCAATGTAGTCATCTTCTGTAAAAAGCAGAAAAATACTAGAAAGTTGCAGGAAAGACTAGCAGAGTTAGCTGAATCACCTCACATATAATAAATTTCTATAATCTAGAAGGTACATATTCTACATTAAAGTGAAGTTCTTTACAACTGAATCAAGGTTTACTAAACTTTGACAGGACTAATGTGGAAGTCACTAAAGGTAGAGAAATTCTAGAGAGTTGGAGATCGCTAAATACCAACTCTTATATGACTCACAGACAATAGATGTGCATGAGATGGCATATGGCTAAGGCTCCACACAAGGTAACAAGTGTTGGATGAATGTGTAGATAAATATTACGCAGACTCAATAAATAAGTTGTTTCAATGCATAATCATATTAAATTGAGAGATCATAATGTATCCTATCAAATTAATCCAAAAAATGATAATAGTAGAAAAGAGTATAGCAGCCTAGACACCAATAGTAGCTGATACAGCATAACTTCAAACCAAAATCTCATGTAACATTTCCTATAAACCCCCTTTGAGCAACAAGAGATATTTGAAATATCCATTCTTGAAGTAGTACTGACTGAACACACACATTCCCTAATGCAGTGCCCTTCAACTAATAGGCCATAAACTGTAATTCAACTACTTGATGATTCCAAAGAAGTCAACCTCATTCCACCAAGGAAATTGATACAAAATGTTGACATTACAATTCATGATCGTGCCAAAACCAGATGAGCAAAATCAGAATTTTCAACTCCCATTGCAAAACAAACAAATCAAGCATAACCGAGAAGCATCAAAGCCAAAACAAAATAACAAGAAACCTCATTTGAGTATGTATACCTTAGAATCCAGCATCTGCTTGAGCCTAAGCAACATACGAAGCGACTCATCTTTAGCAGCGAACAGCTCCTGCTGGTATCGAAGAGCCTTCCTCTCCGAGACCATAATCCGCGCCGAGGCTTCTTTGGCCGTATTCAGTATAATCTCCGCATAAGCCTTCTTCAAAGCCGTCAATTTCTGCAAAACCCACCCAAATAATCAAGCAAAAACCAAAACCCAATACTCAAATCAACCCAGCAAGCAAAACCCACCAAGATCAGAACCAAACAAAACCCTCATTCAAATCAAAATCAAACTTTTTGTTAAAAAAAAAAGCGTTAGCTCTTCACTCGTACGACAAATAAAGAAAAAAATTTAAACAAAATTGGCGGTGGTTCCGGTGGAGATTCCGGCGACGGAATTGGTACCTCAGAATCGGCCATCGGATGAGGAAATGCACAAGAGGTGTTGGTTTCAGACCAAGCGCGAGTAGGAGAGTACAAATGGAGGTTGGTTCTGTTTTCCCTTTCCTTTGCAGTAGCTGTCTGTTATGAACTGAATTTTCCAGTTCTCCTTCCCGCCCTACCCTCCCTAACCTCTCTTTATTACGGAACTGCCACTGAAATGACGCCGGTGCGGTTTTTCGTTTTCCTATGGGCGCGCGCCATCAAGGCGGGTCCACCAATCCCACGTGGACTGCTTGATGAGTGCGGCTCTACGGTGGACGTGTGAAACAGGGGAGTTAATCTCCTTTACGGTTAGTTATATTTGGACCGTTTGGGAAAAATAAACATGTTGAAGTAGTTTAGTGGTTCTATAGTTCACCTCGTTTCGTACTTTCGTTTAGTAAGGATTTGCTAATTATAAGCCAACCCTTCGATAATCTCATTTTGCTAGTTTGGCCCGATTTCTGTTTTAACCCAACGATAAATATTTAGGGTAATTGCACATAAATTTCGCGCACTTTACACGTTTTGCACGAATATGCTAAAGTTTTATTTTAATTTTTGACTAACCTAACTATGTCAGAAGGCCCTATCTTCTCTTCACCGTCAGTTTAGAGTCAAAAAAACTAAAATAGCCTTGGGTTTATAACTTTTTTCAATTTTAAAATTTAAATAATAATTTTTTGAACAAATATAAATAATAATTATTATTATTAAATTAAATAAATAAATAAGAAAAAGAAGAAGGGTAAAGTGGACATTTTTGGAAAAAAAATTAGGTCATGTGCATGACACATGATCAAAAAGAAAATATTCCGTTAAAAATGGAATATTCCGTGACGTAGAGACCCCAACATAGTACGGGGTAGTCAAAAGTTAGAATAAAATTTTAGGGTATTCATATACAAAACGTGTAGAGTACAGGGGGTTCATGTGCAATTACTCCTAAATATTTATATACTCTTATGTCATGTACAAGTGGTACTAGAATATTCTTTTTTTTTCATGCTCTCATTTGCTTTGGTTAAAAGAATTCAGGGGTAATTACAGTAAGCACCCCTGAACTATCGTCGTTTTCATTTTACACCCATGAACTTTGGTCTGGAACTTTTAGCACTCCTGAACTTTGGTCTGGAATTTATTTTTTGAAATTTCCAAAATGCCCTTCACTATCATTATTCTTCTTCAACATAGTTCTGCCGAAAAATCAATAACTTGCTGGAAAATTCATTGTTTCGCCGGAAACTTCATAAACTCATCGAAATTTTCATAGTTTCACCGGAAAGTTCATAAAATCGCCGAAAACATCATATTTTCGCCGAAAAATCCAAAACTATTCCCTAACTTTATCATCCAACAAATTATAACAACTCAATTTCATTCAATTCTTACAAATGTCAACAATTTTTTACATTTTCAAAGAAATTTAACAACCAAAGATTTGTACATTTTTAAAGAAATTAAACAACTTTTTTGTGAGCAGATTTAACAAATTTTTTTTACCACTTTTAACTTCCAAATTTTTTAAAAAAATTACAATTTTAACAACCGGCGGAGCTCGAGCCAGCAAGCGGCGACCTCTTCTCCAGGTACGAAGTCGGCGAAGCCACGACGAGGAGCGTCGGTCAGCGTCTTCTCCAGCAAACCTGGGCGCGGCGGTGAACGTATCGAAGCAAGATTTCAAGACAACGGCTTCTCTCCGGCGAGGCTGAACCTCCAGCCACAGCGAGGCAATGACCTCCAACCGCGGTGAGGCAAGGACCTCCAACCGCGGTGAGGCCGAGCCTCCAGTCATGGCGAGGCAAGGACTTCCAGCCGCAGCGAGGTTGAGCCTCCATCCACGGTGAGGCAAGGACCTCTAGCCACAGAGAAGCAAGGGCCTCTAGTCGCGGCGAGGCAAGGGCCTCCAGCCGCGGCGAGGCAAGGACCTCCAGCCATGGCGAGGCTGCGAGGTAAGGAGAGCTCTGGATTAGATGTGTGCTCAGGAAAGAGAAATGAGAAGAGAGAGAGAGGAGGCGGATTATGATTTGTTCATCTTCTTAAACTTTTTAAAAAATTTTTTATTAAATATTATTATAATTTTGGTATTTTAGAATAAGGTAGGGGTAATTTGGTCATTTCCACTGCTAATGTTACATTTAACTGGCAGAAAGATCTTTTGCTACTTCAGGGGTGCTGAAAGTTCCAAATCAAAATTTAAGGGTGCAAAGTGAAAACGGTGATTACTGTAATTACCCCGAGAATCTTTTAAGTTCCAGACTTAAGTTCTTGTTTGAGAACTAAGGTATCTAAAAGTAGATGAAGTAAAATGAATTTTTCATGCAATATATATATATATATATATATATATATATATATGATTGTTTGGTAAAATTAGTTGTAAAATAAGTTTCAAAAGGTTTTTTTTTCTTTCGTGCTCACATTTACTCTGGTTAAAAGAATCTATTTATGTTTCAAGCATGAGTACTTGTTTGGGAACTAGAGTATTTAAAAGTCGATGAAGTGAAATGAGATAATATGAATTTTTGGTGTCATAGGTATATGGATGATTGTTTGGTAAAATTAGTTATAAAATGAGTATCAAAAGGTGTTTTCAAATTGTAGATTTTTCGTAAAATATAGGTGAAAAGTATTTTGAAAGTTGAAAATCAGGGATAATGTTTTTTTTTTCGTACCCAAACTTTGGCAAGATAACCAATCTGGTACCCAATTATTTATTGCACTCAATCTAGTACTTATACTTTCATTTTCAATCCAATTTAGCACCTAAACTTTTATTTCATAACCAATTTAGTACATGTTGTCACCTCCCATTAAATTTATCGTTAAGTGATCCCTACGTGGGCCATTGTCTGCCTTGTTGGAAAAAACGCCCACGTGGCAATTAGAGCACATGCTTGTGCTGACATGGGTGCTGATATGAAAAAATAAAAATTAATCTCACTCTCTCTAAGCTAGATGCTCACCACACACTATCTCTCATCTATGCTCACCACTCACCACTCACTCTCTCTCTTATCTATCCTCACCACTCACTCTCTGTCACAACCAAAAAAACAACAACCATCATCACAGAGATCGACGATGATGGGAGAAAGCCCCAACGGAGGTGGAGCAACGAAGGCCCTCAACAGAGGCGGAGATGGAGCAGCTCGCCGGCGACGTTCTGTGTAGATCTTAGCAGCTCTGTCCAGATCCGATGCGATAGTGGCCAAGGCGGAGACGGAGGCGAAGCTACGGATCAACTAACACAGAGGGTCGACAGTGCGATGGTGGCCAAAAGGAGGCGGAGCTAGGATCGAAGAACTCAGAGGGTAGCTCAGCGCAGATTCGGCGCCAAGGCGGAGGTTACGACGCATTTGTGTAGGATTTTCTTTGTTTTGGTTTGATTTTGGGTTGTTGATGTTGGGGTATGTGATTTTGGGTTGGGGTTGTTGCAGAGGGTTTTCTTTGATTTTAGAGCTTTAATTTTGTTTTGTGAAAATTTCTGGTTTTGTTCTTGAGTTTTCCGGTCGCCAAAAAATCCAAAACTTGAGTTTTTCGGTCGCTAAAAAATTCAAGACTTAGTTTTTCGGCGACCGGAAAACTCAACTTCATTTATTAATTTTTATGTATAATTTTTTTGATCTAATATTCACATCAGCAATCGGTTAACTAATAGAATGTTGAAGCGTCAGTGTTTTTTGTCCACCTAGACGGTCAACTGTCCACGTAAACGTATTTAACGGACGAATAGACGGAAGTTGACGGTAGGTACTAGATTGGGTTCAAACTGAAAGTGTAGGTACAAGATTAGATGCAATAAAGATTTGGCTACTAGATTGGTTATCCGGCCAAAGTTTAGGTACCCAAAAAATGTTATCCCTAATACAACTTTCACTACAAGAGAGGGAACCGAGTTACGACGGGTTAAAAGCCCGTCGTAAATTTCCTTTTACGACGACATTAACGATGGGGATAAGGTTTTGTCGTAAAAAATGGACACGTGTCCTCTTGTCAGCCGTTTACGACGGGTAACCCTACCCCCGTCGTAAATTTTAAAAGTCTATATAAATCGAGCCACCAAAACTCCTCATTTTTTTTACCTCTCACTCTCTTCCTCTCACTCTCGTCTCCTCTCCTCTCGTCTACTCTTTTCCGAGCATCCG
>JAYMTK010005599.1:0-10093 GCA_036897405.1 Pelargonium myrrhifolium
TTTGTTAAGTTGCGACTGATATAACTTTATATCAGTCAACTGATATACATTTTACCCATATATATATATATAGCTAGAAATGAATTATGATGATATATTTCTAGCTAGGAGTTTTTTACTCGCCCACCCAATCATACTTGAAAAAAGCATTCAACAACAAACACAAAAATCCATTCAAAAGACAGATTTTGTAGGGCATAACAATCACTACCAGCTTTTTGCTACCATAAAACTAGACTCACCTATAAAACCTAATAGAAGTATATATATAATAAGCTGAATCAATTATTGATTATGAAATTGTGATGATCTCCAAATCATTTACCCCAAAATAAATGTGTCAATACAAAGATCATAGAGGCACACCTTCAACATTAATACATATACCAAGAATCTTAAGCCAAAAATTATTTAATTCAGGTTAAACCACCGATAAGATTGTGACACCTCATTAAAATACTTAGCTTATGAACAAGATTAGCTTTGCGTTCACTTGTACATGTACTTTCTGAGAGCTCCAAAAAGGCAACAAATCTACGGTCAATATGATTCTATGAACAAATCACAAGTTGTGCTGCAAGAATTGTTATCCATATTGGACCAAACTCATATGTGAAAGGCCAATACTTCATGTTTCCATTATTCCATATTTTGAATACAAAATACAAATAGAACAAACAAACCAGTATTATTGGGTTTGTGGTACTGTCCTTGGGGGCCATAACTTATGGGTCCTAGATCATATGCATAACCTTAGCTCAATGAAAGCTTATGCTCGCCTTGCACATGACTCATGCACAAAGCTAGTAATTGGGTAACATGTCGGGTTAAAAAATTCAACTATGCTTAGCTCATAATCAATATTATGGGCCGGATGGGTAATAGCCTATAGGTTGTGGCTCATTTCGCAATCAGATTAGTCTATCGACCAAAGTGGGCCGATCCAAACCATTGATTGCACATTTATCATGCCGCCTTTGCCGACAATAGGGCCCGGCCGTAAATTAAGTCCATCATTCGAAAGAATGAACACATTGTATAACGAAAATGTGAAATGACAGTTGTACATGTGAGATCGTATTATATAATAAATAACCAAATACAAACAGTAAAAATTACGTTCACTTTACTATATTCATGATTGTTAAAGTATTGTTTCACCATCGGCATCTGAAAAACATCGAAAGAGTTTCAGTTGGAAGAAATCTTATTTCATAAAATTAAATACTCGAGAATACAATGAGTTTACGTCAAGTTATCAGGAGGATTTGTGGAGTATCAGATATCCAAACTTTAACCGCAAACAAAGAGAAAGATGACAGATTTGGGTCCTAGTCTCTTTTTGTTGCCAAAATTTCACAGCAAAAAATGATAATGCTTTTGAAGTTTTTGACTTTTTGTCAGTCTCTTTTGTTTCCGAAATGCATTCAAGTTTGTGACAATTGCTGCTTTCTTGAGAGCCAGAAATCACTTTTATTCAAACCATCCATGTGAGTTATGAACTAGAATCTCAATTTTCTCATTCTTGAACCAAAATTTACACAATCTATTCAATGGAACCAACATGTGTGACATAACAGATGACACTATCCGACATATTTGGCAAGACAATTAATTTACAGTTATACTCTCAAGTGTATGTGTTGGGCATGTCACAATACGACTAACTAATTGTGTTGGTGGCCCAACACAAACACAGAACGATCACAGAATGTGTGATTTCAAACATGTTAATTTTGCAGTGCATCCATGAAACAGAGTTTTTTATATCCAACCTTACCCACTTGAAGAGACCAGTAGAGCTGCCAATTTGGTCCCAAACCCGCGAGTACCCGGCACACGACCTTATTCCGATCCGACCAACTTGAAATTACTTTTTAAGATCGGCTTCGGATAGAATTCAACAACCCGAACCAAACCCAGCTCGAATTGTGCCAGGCTCTTGTGACTAGTCAGTAGAGTGTATAAGAGCTGAATACCAACAATAATAGAAAACTTATTTCTTTGGTGCACTCAAAAAAAAATTATAGAAAACTTGTAGCTAAAGGGAAAAATGGACAAAATGACACTGTATATAGAGTAATTACTCATCACCACTAAATATTTTGAAATTTAATCTCAAGTATATAACAAGATCCCAAAAAAATGGCAATTTTAGACTATTATGCAGAATTGGTCTGCTCTGTTTCATAAATATCAATCTTTCAACAAAACCATTCAACATAAATTTTCAAAGGCAATAGAAGCATCCTATTAGACAATTACAATTGTCCAAAAATTCATGACCCAAATATACCTCTCTCTCTCTCTCTAACTTGTCTCCAATTCTCCATCTTCTCCAAAACAATCAATAACCAGAAACCAGACCCATTTCCATATGTTCTTTTTCTCTCATCATCCATCCCAGCTTCAATTCAACATTGAAAATTGCCACTTTCAAGGAAAGTTTCCATTTTCCCAGAATTCTGAGCAATCATGCGTAAGGGTAAGATCTAATTTTAACATTTTCATGGATCATGCATGAAAACAGAACAACCATTTTAGGATAATGTATCAAATATGATTGCATCTATATATGTTCTCTACGGATATTGACACCACCATTAATCAAACCTGCCTTCACAGACATTGTTGTTGCTTCCTCCATTGGATTTGCCATCGCCGCAGCTATGCATCTGCATATCAGACAGCTAAAAGGCAAGAAAATAATCCCGCGAATCAAAATCACAAAAGCAGGCCGTGCTGAGAAGCTAGAAAGGTTCTCGGATTACGTAGGTAAAAGATCAAATGATGATACAATCCAATTTCTCTCCACACGTACCTGTTTTTGGATCCTTTCTTCATTTTTTTTGTATTTTTGTCGTCTTTCCCTGCAGCTAGGCAAATGGGATTCAAAGACAGGAGGGAGTGTCCACAGCTCTGCAAGTTAGCATCTGAATACATCAGCAAATTTGATGGTTTCGAGAACGATATCTACACATTTTTCTCTAACGAACCTGATGCTGATTCTCTATTTGTGAAGCTAGTGGAGGAGTTTGAGAGATGCATTCTCAGCTATTTTGGGTTTCACTGGAAACAAGCAGATATCATGATTACTCAGGTAATTAAGAATTTAAGATAGATCCAAATTTTAATATCATGCAGAAAATATATACATGCACATATGGATTTTTAACCGTTACCATGTAATTGCAGGTGTTGAGTTCTGATGAGCCCAAAAGGAAGCTTAAGAACATTGTCATGGCAGCAACCAGGTGCAAAATATGATTATGATATGTTTCTTAAAAATAATGAGAAATGCAGCACTTTAAACAATCGTTAAGATTCAACCCTAATTACAGTAGGTACGATAAGAAAACATGTTACTTTCACAGAATCCTAAATGGTCCATTTCGTACAATATCCAGCTTGCGCCAAATTGGTTTTTGGTTCAATTTAGTCATCTTAGACTCTTAGTATTCACTTTTGTATCAAAACTGTTCATTTAATATTCATTTTGTTCCAAAATGTTCACCATGTCATGTGCGTACTTGAGGACCAATTTGGCGTAAAATGGATAAAAATCAAATCAGGGACCATTTTGAAACATTATCCCATTTTCATGGATGAAACAGAACAAGAAAATAATGAACATTTATATGGAGGATCATCTAGATTCAAAATAGTATGCACCAATAATTATTGTTGGTTTTAATTTCCAAGTACATCAGATCATCGGTAGTTAAAATAGTTCCATTTTCGTTTTATCCTTCTCTGATGCAGAGAACAGAGATTTGAGAGGGTGACAAAGAATCTGAAGGTGGCTAGAGTTTTCACTACACTCGTAGAGGAGATGAAAGCAATGGGACTTGCATCAATTGACGACTCACAATGCACAGAGGTTATGGCTCCGGTAGCCCACTCCGACAGAAGTCCAGTTCTCCTCTTTATGGGAGGTGGCATGGGAGCCGGCAAGAGCACTGTGCTCAAGGACATTCTTAAGGAGTAAGGACATTTTATGTACACAGATATTTCATTCTACGTGTTTACCTAATAATCTCCGCACCATGATCAAGGCAAGAGAAATGTGATACTTATTTCATGTGTTGGCGTATGCAAGCGGCTAATATACTGATGGCATGAATTGAAACAGACCGTTTTGGGCAGGAGCAGCAGCCAATGCAGTAGTGATTGAAGCAGATGCGTTCAAAGAATCAGATGTCATTTATAAGGCTCTTAGCTCGCGGGGTCATCTTGACATGCTCCAAACTGCTGAACTGGTGAGCATTTTACTCCTATCTACATAAGCAACACAAATGAAACTTCTTGTTAGTAAAGTTTATTCACCAACAAATGTTATGAATAATTCCTCACGAAAACGAATAAAGCTAGTTGGCAAGAGAACAAGTTAGGAGTGAATTTTCGCATTAGATCTACCTAGCATTGTAATTTGACTTTTTGCAAGCTATATAACAATGTTACGGAATAAAGGAAGAAATTCGTAGATGAAGCAACATCATGAGAGAGCTATAACGATTCACTATTCATAATTCTAGTAAGAAAAGGGGGAACTCAATGCGAGATGCTCTTACCATTATAGGGTCTGGAGAGGGTCATTTTTGTATATAGCCTTACCCTATTGTAGAGATACGGTATTCCAAACTTGAATCTGTGACCTCAAGGTCACAAGGCAGCAACTTTAACGTTGAGCTAAAGCTCACTTTGAAACAGAAAAGTGCATCTAAAAGACCAATGAGTTACTTGAAACAGGTGCACCAATCATCTACAGATGCAGCATCATCTCTTTTAGTCACAGCACTGAATGAAGGACGGGATGTGATCATGGATGGCACTCTCTCCTGGGTACCATTTGTAGTACAGACAATAACCATGGCAAGAAATGTCCACCGCCGACGTTACCGCATGGGGCCTGGTTACAAGGTTGCTGAAAATGGGAAAGTAACTGAGAAATACTGGGAACTGATCAGTGAAGAAGAAGTAGAAAAAATTGAAGGCAAAAAGAGAAAACCGTACAGGATAGAGCTGGTAGGAGTTGTATGTGATGCTTATTTAGCTGTTGTTAGAGGCATAAGGTATGCTACAATGGGTTATTTGTTAGTCATTATCTATGTCTTTTTATAGATGTTTATGAAGTGCACTATTTGGGTCTTCACAGGAGAGCTATAATGTGTAGAAGAGCAGTAAGGGTACAGTCACAATTAAGATCTCACAAGCGATTCGCAAACGCGTTTATGACATACTGCAATCTGGTTGACAATGCTAGGCTATACTGTACCAATGCTTTGGAAGGCCCTCCTAAGGTACAATCAATCTGTCTCATCCCTCTTGATTCACATTGAGGATTTTGTTTCTATAGCAACATATCAAATTTATACTCCTAAAGAATCAAAGGTAACCTGATATTCGCATCTAGACCTTACACATTTCAATAGAATTAAAAACAGGGGGGGAACTAAGGGCACAAAGTTATGAGAAGCATGAATATAATTTAGACTGAATGTGAAAATGTCTATAGACATAAAGAAAAAGGAGTGATTAAGTTGTGACAAAATATCAATAGACGTCTTTATAGTCGGCCTAAACATTTTCATTGTTCTCGTAACTTTGCATTTATTTGTGCAATTAGCTCTGTGAATCTAGGCGCTCCCAAAAAACTATAGTCCGTGCATGCATGTGTGGATAGACTAGAGAACCATCAATAAAGCTGGCAATTTGTGCGTAACACGACGCAAGGCACAAACACGATACAAAGTTAGTGTGTTTGGGCACGCATTTTGTACTCGTGTTGTGACACACCCAACACACACACTTAAGGGAATAATTGTAAATTAATCCTAATAATGTGTCAAACGTGTTGGTTCCATCATGCATAATGTGTTGGGTCGTGTTGGTGTCACGTTGAGTAAACTTTCTCCATTTAGTTACCATGTTAAACAAGTCATGTTCGCGTTCAACCATTTAGGACGATTACTAAACGTGCCGTATTTGTGTTGGGTCGTGTAGCACACAATCAACCTTCAACATGGCACGAACACAGCACACGCACAAATTGCCAGCTCTAACCATTAACATGTTTGATGCTGATAAAACATTGTTTGTGAAGATGATAGGATGGAAAGACAGAGACAGGACTCTGCTGGTTGACCCAGATGAAATACAATGCCTAAAAACAATAGGCAGGTTGAATGAAAATGCAGACTCCATCAACGAACTCTACAAACACCCAAACCCAGCTTGCATGGCTGGGTCAGTTTGGAAAGATATTGTATTGTCACCTTCAAGGTTAAACGTACAACTGGAGCTCAAATATTCCATCCAGAAAGTTGAGAGTCGATATGAGAAAGCAGGGAAAGATGTTTTGCAGACTGCAGAGAACACAAGCAGTCCTAAAGATAAGATTAAAGTTCAGTGAAGTATCAACTTCCTTTTGCTGTATCTGTGACTAAAGAACATTTTATGATCTAGGTTGTACTAATATGTTATAATAGAGCACAGAATATATTTTACTGACAACTCAGTTCAGATCATAAGAAGTGGAAATTGAATCATTGTTCTAATAAATAATGGAGGGTGTCTCAGATGATTATACTTTAGATGTTCAAAATTTCGGATTGCAAAGAAAGATTAGAGATGACATTACAGCAAACAAAAGCAAAATGCTTCAAGTTCATACTTCCAATAGATGACTGAAAAAGACGTACCATAGCTCAAGTTCATACTTTCAATAGATGATGTGGAAGTTAAATAACAATTTTAAAAGCCATCACTGTAACCAATATACGCAAGTTTTTACCTGACTTTCATGACTTCACTCTCAAAACCAGCTTTAGCTGCGCCTAAACTTGTTAAAAAACAAAATATTGGTTAGAATTTTGTAAACAAATAACCAATCAATGTCATAAATTTCTTTCTGATAACAACAAATTCTATATGCTTCCTTTTTTAGTAGATGTAGGCAATAAGAGAGCATTAATGTATTATAATAGTTGGTGCTAGTGTAGGAGATCGTAGTTTGGCTAAATATCATGTAGCTTACCCAATATTGTATCGTGATCATAATTATTATACATTCTATCTCATTCTCTTCATTTTTCTATTTCTGGGATAACTAAAACTTCATTGAAGAAAACAAATCAAAAAAGTTCAGAACATTAAACAGCCAACACTATACCTAAACAAACAAAAACCCAAGAACCTACTTAGCCATTGCCTTGTCCAGTGTTCAGGATGGACCAAAACTGCCAAACATAATGATATCTATCATCTGGTGACAGACAGATTTCTAATGTGGGAAGCAAGGTGGTTTATGGTGCAACCTGAACCTATTACACTCTACATTGCTCCTGTTAGATACAATGTTGCTATTGAGTAGCTGCTACATATGCATCATCATGATTACCAGCATAAACATGCATCATTCCCATTCTTAAGATGGCGTTTGGATTGGAAAAAAAAAAAAGTGGAATGAGAATAAGATTCCATAGCCATTCTTATAACCAACAAATCTTAATTAAAATATGACCAATGAGAATCACATTCCCATTTGGATTCTTGATTTCCATTCTTTTAAGATTCAAATGCATAAGATAGGATTCTTCTTCAAGTATTCACCTTAACAGAAGGTTTCAACTTGAGTTTCAAATCAATGGACAACAACGACCAACAGTTGGGTTTCACCTTCTCAAATAAAAAATCATAGAAGTGATTGAAGGTGAACAAAGGTACTTCAACCCTATAAATTGCATGTATAAAACATTCTTTAAGCCTGACCCAACATGCTGCATGTTCCAAACTGAATAACTAGCAAAGCTTGTTTAGTTTTTCTGTTCCGAAATGCAACTTATATGGACATAATATTCAAAATGAGTGCAGCATGCAAAGTCTTTCAATAGCGGCGACCATGATGGGTGAGACAGCTCTGAGCATTCAATTTCAATCTTTTTCCTTTTCTGAAAGGACAAAGTTAAGGGACAGCTTAAACTTGCATAGCATCAATGTCAAACAAAGAAGGAAATGTGTGTATTCATTTCTCGAGAAACTTCCACCCATTAAATGGAATTATTGTGTATAAATCTAACAGAAGTTTTCCATCTCCCAAGCTGCAACCAGAATACAAAGTCTTGATACTCACACCAATAAATGCAGACCTCGACTAAGCCTTATATCTAACCACATGAGATTACAACCTAACTAAGTTAGACTCGACTAAGCATTCATCATATAAGAGCAAAAAACATACAGAAGAAACTATAACCGTCGTTTTTTCAATACTTCACTAGTAGCTGATACAACCAAGTTGTTGATCTCACGTCATCTACAACTACACTCGTCACTCAGATTCAGTTTGTAGTTGGAAATTTTTATACTCACTACATCCCAAAATGAGTGTCTTGGTTTAAATTTTGAGAAAAAATTAGAAGTTAGTAATGTACATTTCCTCTTGTAGCCCCGTGAACACGTGTTGTAACGAACATAAAGGATACAAACTAGCTTGTTATAAGGATACTATTAGTAATTCATACATGACGAACTTTTTGATAAAAAAAGAAAGAAGACAGTCATTTTGAAACACAAATGTTAGAAACAGGACACTCATTTTAGGACAGAGTGATTAACGGGGTAAGAGTACTAGCAACATGAATGATATACACAAATACAGTTATAACAAACTTTGCATATCAACAACTTGGGCTACATAATAAATACTATTTCAACATTACCTTCCATAGGGCCTTACCTTTATTGGAATTCTAACTTCTAAGCCATTTTCAGTACCCTTCTCCTTAGAATATATCAAATATACCAACTGAATAATAGAAGTTTATAATTGAAATCTCAAGACACTTTTTAGTTCCAACTATTGTAAACATTATTACAAAAACCATGTTAGGACTTCTCAATCCCTTGATAAGAAAGATATGGAACATGAAATGCACCATAAAGACATAGTGGTCATCATACATATGTTCCTTAAATTATACTTTTTCGCATTTGTGAGCTAAGGGCAAATCATGCTTTCACATTGTCTTCAGTCCTAAATTCCTTCAACTAACTCATACCATGTTGCCTACAATTCTTAAATCTAGCATCTCTAGTAGAGTATGCAGTATAGTCTCCCCTCTATCCATGAACAATCTAATGCGGGTTCACAAAACAGTATCACAGGGCCATATTTTAATAGACTGGCAACTAGCGAAAAATTTATCATCCAAGGATCTCTTTTCCATATGAACTACATTTGATAAGTTCAGAAATAATGGCATAAACTAAAGCAGCTATAAATGTAAAGAACGGTTATAATCTAGGAATTTGTCGGCTTGCGACCACTGTAAGATTCTAAACCTAATTACCATAAACTCCAAAATAATTACAGCTGCACCATGAGCAGAGTAATTACATTATTTGAATCCACCGAATCCAAAAGATCTGGAAACTTTAGAGCAAGCATAATGAACTTCCAATCACAGAAAATTCAAGAATGCAAGGCAAAGATTATCAGCCTATAATCAGCATGAACAAGACATGCTCAAGCTTCTGAGTAACCATTTTCACTTCAAGAGAAGGAAAAAAAAGCCCTTTTCAAATCCACAATTAGGGTTTAATTCCCCTAAGCCTGCCCAAAATTGAACACTCAAATAGCTCAAAACAAGTCCAATAGCAGAATATAACAAACAAAAACACAATTTCAGCAAAATATTAAGTTTCTCTCAAACTAGATTCAACCGTTACCTTCGGTAGCAACTCCGGAAGAGAATTGCAATTGTATTGGCGTGTGATTCACGCATTGTTCGCTTCCTCTCTCCCACGACATGCGCACGTTAGCGAGAGCTGAAGCGGAGATTGTAACGTGCACCGGCTTTTGATCAGTCTAATTAAAATGCGCAACAAAAAGAAAAATTTAAATATTTGATGGGCAACAGATATTCATTAATAAAACAAAAATAGTAATAAAAATCTGATTCTTATACTTGATGGGGATATTTGAGTACAAATATACACCCAGAAGATAAACAAATTTACAGGACTACCCCTAGAAGCACACGACACTCTCTAAGTTTCTCTCTCTTCCTCACTTCCTTCCCCTCGTCGCTTT
>JAYMTK010005600.1:0-10093 GCA_036897405.1 Pelargonium myrrhifolium
TTTACCTTGCAATTGTTAAGTAAGTGTTTACTTTCTCATTAAAAAAAATGAGGATTATTAATTAGAGTTTGATTATCTATTTTACACTCATATGCGCTCCTGTTAATAAATTGCACATTATTTGGCTAATTAAATGAGATCATTCACACGAGATTAATTTTTAAAAAAACTCTCATTTCGAGATAAAAAATTAGCTAATAAACCCTAGTATTGAGTTAAAGGTAGAGATGAGAATTTGAATCTAAATTTGCAAGCACCAAAATTTGATTCAAACCGACAAACTTTTAGATTGAATTTATCTTGTAAATTTTCAACCCGGATTGAACATGCGAATCAACACAACTTTGCACCTTTTAAGCTTAAAATGAAATTTGATCCAATTGGAGACCTAAATTCTAAATGGAACCGAAATTTTTTCGAGTCAAATTTCAATTAGCTTTAAAATTCGGAACACGAAGAAACCCAACATGATTTCCTCTAGTTGAATGGAGTAGTATTATTAATTTGTTAAGTAAATCTTTGTATTAAAAATTATTATACTAAATAATAGTATATAGGATGTGTTTCAATCCTTTGGTTTAGGGCACGTGATTACGTGCCATTTATAGACAAGTTGACATAATTTGAGAGTAGTCAACTGTTTCGCGCAATAGTAGCAAGGATCATGCAGGTGAGCTGTTGACATTAATTAGTTGCTTCTAATATTGTAGTGTCTGAATTAATTACTGTATAAATTAAATATTAATTAGTTACGAGTGTGGCGGGATCGTGTTCCAGAGACTTTTTTACGTGGCTTTTGTGTGCTTTGTGTGTGCCATTGTGTGTATGTTCAAATTAAGTGTATGTTTCAACTCAACTGGAAATATATTAAAGCAGCTGGTTGACAACTCCCTAAGATAAATATTCACATATATATAGCTAGTGCACCATATATAAAAGTAAGAGTGAGGGTGTGAACTGAACTGAAAAGGAAATTTCTGTTGTCATAATTTGATGTAGCTAATTAAATGTGTGTTTTTTTTTCCGATAATAATTAAATGTGTTGTTGATCATATATATATATCATCATATATCCATATTGTTTGTATGTAAAAATGAAAGTGCATAACAAGTGTATGGTTCCTTCCTGCTTTGCTATATCAGTGTACGTTTTAGGTCTATCAGCACTCGCACCACTACTCTCTCTAGGAGTTCATCCTCAGTCGGCACAACTACAGGAGCACTTGTTATTGCTACACTTTAATTGTGTGCTCCTTTCCCCATCATTATGACTACTTTCAATGAAATGATTATCTCGTGAGAATGTCTAAATTAAATGCATGCTAAACTAAAAAGGTTAAATAATTTCGACTCTCAGAATTTTTTTTAGATTTTAGAGCTGGCATCTGATTAGGGTTTTCGCTTGTTTCGATTTTTATATTTTTTAAAATAAAATTAATTTGGTCCAAATTACATGTTGTAGTATGTTGCTTACCTCCACGTCAACAATGGAGTGTTGTGGATTTGAAACTTAATTCATGAACTTCTCATTTTAAAAAAAAAAATATTTACTCCAATTCACCGCTGCGAAGTTGTCCACTATTTTGAAACCCACTTCGCCTTCTTTTCTCGTCAAAACATTCTTGGTTCCTTTGTTCTTTTTCCTTCAAATTTTGAACTTTCCACTCAACCTTCAATTTCCAGATCTTTTGTGACTCTCTTCCCCACTTCAACCACCGCTATCCGCCCAAGAAAATGGAACGCTCTATTCACGGTATACTACAGACGCTTATCCCAAAACAAAGAATTCACCGTCACCATGGCACCCAAAAATTTGGGACGGAAGCGGGGTTGGTGCTTGGAGATTGTCTCCGCTTAAAAGATAACTTCCAGAAAGTGAGTTTTGGTTTCGTGAAGAGGTCTGTGAACGGAGTAGCGCATGCCATTGCTCGTACTTCGTCTTCTTGTCTAGGCCTGAGTGTTTGGGATGGTAGTAATGTCCCTGGTTTTGTTCGTGTAGCTCTCTGTAATGATGGTTGATTTTTAATGAAGTTTTCCTTCCAAAAAAAAAGAAAAAAAGATGACATTTTAGATACCCAAAGAAAACAAATTGGATAGTACGTCCTTCAAGTCCCAACGCATGCTACCAAGGACAATAAACTCAATTACCAATCTCTTGCATTCTCTGGTGGATTTGGCAGCAACCATCTATCCTATAAATTCGGAAGCTAGCTTCTCTTTTAACATCCTAATTAGGGGCTAAGCCTAAAAAAAAAATGTCATTTCATACATTTAACTTTTTTAAAAATAATAAATTTGTTAATTAATTTATAAATTGGAAATTAGGTACCCGAGAGGAAATGGGGCCCGACGGGGCAGAGATGGAATGAGGATTGCAAAACTGCTTCGAGCCCAACTTATTGCATGTGTTGTAACTCAACTTATCATAATGATATTAGTACTTCATGCATAACTAATTTTAAAAAAAAAATGAATAATTCGTTTTAAATAAATAAACAAGACACTCATTTTAAAACAAAGAAAGTAATAATTGAAGTGAGAGCCAAATTGTGCGAGAACATCTCATTTATTATTACTCATATCCGTCCGAATAAACTTTGTAGGCACGGAGCTCCCTAATAAATTTAACAATGTTTAATATTTGTTATGTCTCACCAAAAGAATTAATGGCCGAGTTTCCTTACGTCTCAGCAAGCAAAACAATAAAGAAGTCATAAGATTGCATCATTGTATATATGTTATTTAGAACGTCACGTACATGTCAGCAGATTTTTCTTCCCCAAGAAACTGAGAATAGTACTAGTAGTTGAACCCTAAGTTCACCTGTTTGATATGTACATGATCATCATCAACCACATCTTTTTCTCAAATGCACATCTTTATCAAATGCATGAAGCTGCCCTTAGAATCTTTCGCATATATGTTGTAATCTTCAGAATTGCTAAAACAAAGCATAACAGGTGGTTGCACAAACTAGCTGTGTAGTGGAGTTCATTTTTCAACCATACATGATATATACATCACATGTTTGATGTTGATCTATTTACAGATATATAGGCATACATCTCAATTTTGACCTAATCACAGAAAGAGAGAAATGAGAATGTCCATCCAAGTGGTTGAAGGAGAATACAATACTATGAGAAATGAGCACTAGAGAGATAATTGAGTGTCAAGCTCTACAGTTGTCACTACTGTTGCTCATTGCTAATAACATCAGCTAAAAAAGTAAACTAACATTTGGAAGCTTCAAGGACTCTTCAAACAAAATGTTCCCCAGCATGTTCACCTCATAATTAATTTGCATAATATCAATTTATATTGTTCTGAGTCTCAAAAATCATCTCTTTACCTATTAACTAGCATACACTAGCCCAGTCTTTGACGTTTCTTTGGGTTTTGGCTTAATAGTACAAGATCAATATAAAAAAGGTTTTGTTTCCTAATCTGATATTGGTTAACTCTGTGTTGTACATGAAGCACAAAATGTTACACATAAAAAAGAAAGAAAGAGTATAGTAGAGATAAGAACAAAGTCACCAACTAAAGCTGATTGATTCAAAATGCAGGTTCTCTGCCAACCCTGAAGAACAAATGGTTGCAACATCATGTCTCATCTTCCTTGGACCACACACTAAAACACCAACACTTCCTCCTTTGCACGCGAGTAATATTCCTGCATTGTTAGTTATTACTATTATTACTATTTTCAACAAAAAAGTTGTGGTAAGGAAAACAAATGCCCACACAAATTAGTTATTCAAAGAGAATTGGACAGAGACTTACTCTTGAGGTCAGGTCTCCCACCGTAATGCACATTCGTAGCTTGAACAAGGGACTGTTGCGGGAGGCTTTCTAATTCTCTGTCAGCAACACCTAACCATAGCGAGGTGTCATCCATATTCTGAACATATCCTGATTCCATGGCCTTTTGTCTCTTGTTCATACAAACAGCTACACTCGCTGTTATTGCTATGCTGATGCACATTATAAGTATGCTCAGAATAGATCTTAAAGACGAGGGGAAGATCTTATTAGTGTTCTGATCAATAGGATAGATGTAGCAGTGCGTAATGGTTCCAACCAAGATCAGGAAGATAACAAAAGAGGATGATATGATAGCACCTAGCCATAACCAACTATTTAGTCCAAGTATAGCAGATGCAGGCGCATCCATAGCATAAGGTTTGAACCATACTGTTCTTGGGAATTTCCTGTTTGATGGCTCTTTCTCTCTTGTCACATAAGCCTCAATTTGTAACTCTAGGCAGGAAATCTCAGATGGGGCAGCAGAAATTGGGAGGAGGAGGTCTAGAATGGCGAGTTCTGAAGAGTTCTTGAATGCACATATCAGAAGAAGTTTTGGAATCTTGCTTTTGAATATTGTGCTCATGAAAATCAGCTCTCGAATTATGGAGATGAAAGGAGTAATGCCACTCCCGCCACTCACCATTACAAGGGTATTGTAACTGCAAAGATTACACTGTGATATAAATAATAGACTGGGAAGATATGCATAAACATATTATGTGGAAATGATTTCACAATTAATCTGCACTCATATGGTCTAATTACCTTAGAAAATTAGTTGAGACAGGTCCATATGGTCCTTCTATAGAGACCTCAAGACGATCAACTGAAGAAGATGAAAGCATCTGGTAAAGTTTATTGGACCAACTTCCTTCTGTTTTGATGACGACACTGAGATTATCTGGCTCCAAATTACTATTAGAAGTAATAGTATAAGGATGCCATTGCAACTTGGAAATGCTGGGCACATTTAGAAACAGGATGCTTGTTGGATTATACCTCAAACCTGCAGGTAACATCAAAGTAGAAAATCAAAATAAAGGACAACCCAAAATACCATCTAATTGGAAAACGTTGAAGTCAGCCAAACTATTACCGTGACATAACTTGACTTGTCAAGTTTAAAATTAAATCATTCGTCACACAAACTAGGGTGAGTACTGTTAATCCAAAACTGGGCTATACAAATGTAAAGTTGCTTCACCTGGAGCTTTGGAGAAGTTGAGTTCCACAGTTTCACATGGCAGAATGCGGGCGGAGATTAGACGAATATTGTGTCTCGATTGTAGAAGTCTCAAATAACGGTCAACCATAAACAGGTAGAAACCAGGAAGCATGATCAAAGAGTAAGAGATGCCAACATGAAGTATGAAGAAGATAACGAATATAATGTAAAGGTGATGGGTGTAAAAGAAGAGCTCAAAGTTCTTTCGGCGAATGCGAGGAATGGTTGTCACCCACATGACCAATCCAGAGAGCAGAGCCAGCTCCCCAGCCACATTTGATATCCCAGTTCTTTTCCATTTTAGCATCTGCAAATGTTAAAAGTGAAGTAGACCATAGTAATTGCATGTCATCAATAATCAATGCAATTGATTTTAAACTGTTCTTTTTAGAACAAAGAATTTATCCCTTTCTTTTTTTCCTGTCTGCATGTAATCATCTGCTAAAATCACTTTTACTATGTATTTCAAAATGAACAATATATTTAATTATATGGTTATAAATATGGATTAATATATTAATCGATGAACTGGAGGATAACAAATTATGCATGAGTTGATCTAAACAAATGAAAACCAGCCCAAATTCACAACTCAAACAACGCAACAATAGAACCAATGCAACAGAATCACACATAAAATTTAACAACCCATTCTTATGTTGAGAAAACAAAATCAATAATCGTGACTTTGGGTGTTCCTATCAGTCAAAGCGACAAACTTCTGTTTTGCAACTTCTTTCCTGGCAACTAGCACTGTAAGAGATGACCGAGGCTAGATTATATAAGGGTACTATATAATTTAGTCACCCTCTCTCACATTAAGGTAGCATTTGGATTATTCTGAAAGGAATAGGAATTACCTATTCATTTAGAACTTAAAAACCAATCAGCCAATTACCGTTCGCATATAAGAAGCAGTTACAAAAAAGGGTGATGGCACTCTCATTTCCATCCCCATCAAAATAATCTAAATGCTACCTAATTATCAACTTTCCTAATTTTGATTATCAATTATAGTTAGTTTTCCAGTAATATCAGTTAAAGCGGTTACAACAAAGGTACAAATGCAAAACTAATCACTAACAAAATTATCCATATGATTTGTGAGAAGGCAAACAGAACTGTCATTATGGAACAGAAAAGCATCTATGTGGGCCTCATAATTCATAAATAGTCGAGCCAAGTTTACTTCCAAAAGTTGTGGCACTTCTGTAGTTCAGTGAGCCCCCCATCTATACCTTAGTGGAGTGTAAAACAAGCCCTACTCTTGGCACAGATCAGATACTCCACCAAAGTGGTGTTTCACCAAAACATATTCCCATGCTCAGAAGTCAATCCCATTATTCAAATTTGGCACTTCTTGTCTTCTTTTGGATAGGAATTTCAAAGAAAAATAAATTGCCACGGCAGCAATGATGTTAATACAAACAGTTCATATTCAAAAAGGAATGTGATAGAATGCAGTTTGTGGGTCCCTATCTCATAACAGGACCCTCATGACTATATGATCATGGCCCGTGACAAACATTAAATCCGCCCTCGATGGTTCACATGGGATATTTCCACTCGTAATAGAGAATAATTCACTTCCAGTCAAGATTCAGTTGATATCATTCCATTCAGAAAAAAAAAAAAAAAAAAAAAAAAAAAAAAAAAGGCATGTAATCTCATATCCGTACCCAAAAAAGAAACACCATTTAAAACACAAATTTCAACCAATGTGTTAAATAATGAATCTGTAACAAATGAAGGGAAATAGGTTGACCTTTGTAGCATCGAAACAATCATAAATTATGAAATATGTTTTCATGCTCAATGTACTAAGATATATTATATGAGTTCACATCCAACATGTTCATTCCTAAAAAAATTATATAACCTGACAGTTTTCAAAGTAGATTGAAATTTGATTATGCCAGAAGAAAATTTGGTTTTTTTATTATTAAACTAAACCAAACATGTAACAAATTTTGATAGAATAGAATTGAATTTTGAAACAGTAATAAGTTAGAAGCTGAACCAAATGAAAATATAACATCTTTGCTTTCAAAAACTCGACTAGTTTTTAAGGTAGAAACATAACTCTATAACAAAAAGATATCATGATATACCATGCCACTGTGCTATAAGCTCAATTGTAACAAGACCAATAGCATCTACCAACATGTAAATATTGGTGGTGATCCAGGTGAGAAAAAAGAGTACTGAAATTATTAATCACCTCGGAAATTTGATTGGTAGATGCCCAATATATGATGTAGCAGAAGCCATGAGCAGTTAAGAAGGTCATCACAATGTTTCCGAGCCATGTGTGGTACTTGATGCTAGCCTCTGAGGACAACCCAAACAATGGCAACACCGATGAACCACGAGCCACCGGAAAGAAAAGAAACGCCAAACATATGTTCCCAACAAGCGCTAGCTTTAGAGCTGCACTGTCCAACTTACTCTGCCACCTGTCCAAACTCACCACAAGAATTACTACCAAATTGAGCATACCATATCTTTCTGAAACTAAGCTGCTACGAATACTGGTTCTTGATAACAAGTATAAATGATTTGTGAAGGAAGAGTGCTTACACTTGCTCACCGTCCTTTGCGGCAGATTCTGCGGTGATGGTAGCAAAGCTGTTGTGAAGGTAAGTCCATAATGACCAAACCAGGAATGCAATGAACATGATCAGGATACTAAGCTCAACTCCAGTAACAATTCCTAACGGATTCTTCACGATCACCGGTATTTTCCATGAGGCTAATCGATCATGTTTTTTGCTGTTGCCGCAGCGCAAAATCAAGTTCTTGAACGCAACACGAGAATAATTAATGACCAAAAGAAAGAGAGAAAAGATCAATTACCTGTCTACTTTGTCATAATCATTCAATTTCTTTCCAAGATGGAGATACATACAGCTAAGTACAGCAACAAAGAGAACCGGAAACATGTAAAGCAAAATGTTTGCACCTGTAACAGAGAATATTATACATGAATTTGCAACAATGGAAAATGACATAACTGTTCCAATTAGTTGTGACATGATCAAGAGTAAAAACTAAAATTATCCAAAACATACCTTGTTTTCCAAAATATGTTGAATTGTTAACCATCGCTCTCACTTTAGGACGCCAAATCTGCTTGTAGGTGTTCGTGGGCATTATGATCCAAATCATTAGATACCCCAAAATCATTAATGTCATTAGAAGCCTTATTACTGCCCGAGCCACCTTCGTTCTTTGATGATCATGACCATGAATGGCAGCAGTGGATCTTCTCACCATCTCTGCATCCAACTTTTTCTCTGCCTATTAGGGCTAGGAGAGACTTGAGAACTCAGTTTCTTAATGAGACAGAGAGAGAAGCTATACAGAACTGATGTATGAGCGAAAGAAACATATAGACAGAAGGCATTAGTCTATAATATGAACCCCAATCCTAATACATATGGAAAACTAAGCATGAATCATATCCACCTAGCTTCTTCTATTGTATCTATTATCACAAATGCGCCTTCTTTCCCACACGTAATAAAATAGGAAAGTCACTATGTTAATCTTTTATGCAAGTTATTTATTCAAATCACTCTGGATAATCCATTTCCTCTGATTTGCTTCACCCGTCCTTTTCAAACGAAGAGAAGGGAAAGAAGTGGAGCTGCATTTATTCTATGCATAACAACACAAGTTGGCGCCCCTTTTTGAATCTTTCCCATTCTTAGTTAGCAGTCTAAAAGATCATTTACAAAACCAATGAAAGGATCACAGTTCTGCCAGAGGTGGCTAAACTTTTAATTGCAACACATTGTGCCATGACAGCTAAGTTTTTTGCCCAAACAATTAGGCATAAGTTCTTATAAGAGATAAAAATACAAAATCAAAACCTAACGATATTGATACCAGAGGTTGTGTGCGATCTCTTTAGTCTAATGTTCAGTGCTATGACCACACTCTTGCCACTGTCCTTCCAATCTTAATGTGTGACACAATTTCTACATCTACAGAAATTATTTGCATAACTCAACAGAAAACATTTCGAACATTTCTTAATAATGAGTATCAAGCTGGTCAATATCAACTGAAAATTAGGTGAAAAATTAAAATAAATAATTCAACAAATAATCTCTATATTGAACAAAGGACATAGCAATTTCCTAAATCGGAAATAAAAATGGAATTTTAGATCGATGCACCAATTAATCAAACCAAATGTAGAGGCTGGAAGTTGCGAGGTGGAATACCTGTGGAGGAGATTGAATACGGCTGAGAAGATCATCCGATTCACGAACATAGGAAGATTGGGATTGACGATCGGAGATTCTGGTCGGAGAGTGATTGTCAGCGGCGGACGAGGATAGCGGAGGAGGAGGGTGGTCGCCGGAGTTCGCCATCAGAGGTAGCCGGAGGAGATTATCAGCAGCCGGAGGTGAACCATTGGAATTTGGAGGAACGCGGCGCTTCATATTTGCAGAGGGAAGAGAGTGAGGGCGAGGCAATGTGCAGAACGGAGACGTAATCCGATAAATACCTTCTTGCAACGATTTTGCGATTGAGACTTCAAATCAGTGCCGTGCTTGACTTTCTCCCACCAAACCAGCTTAACTCACCTCACAATTGTTTCATGTTTGTACAAGGGTAAATACAATGAGCACGCTTGAAGCGTTTTTATTTTGCATCTCTAGACTTTGCTACGAAACTTTTAGCGCTCTTTGAAGTAGCCAAATATATTTTGGTCAATTAAATTTAACGAAAAATGTTACTATTTGGTCATGTGCTGCACATGACCAATATATTTTTTTAAATCTCCAAAATGCATTTAAAATATCTAAAATGTCCTTCACTATCCTTCTTCTTTTTCAACCTATTTTTGTCGAAAAATCAAATATCTTGTCGTAATATTCATTATTTCGCCAGACACTTCATACACTCGCCGAAAATTTCATAAATTCATCGAAAAAATCATAGTCTCACCGGAAAGTTCATTATTTTACCGGAAAAATTATTACTTTACCAAAAAAATGGACTAAAATCTCAAACCAATCTCAAAACTTTACATATCTCATGACA